>JAVIAB010000117.1:41452298-41517298 GCA_032433765.1 Megaustenia siamemsis | reverse complement strand
TGCTGCTTGCTGCTTGCTTGCGCTCGCCCGATGACTTAAGGAGTGTTCCTCGTCACCATCCGCCCTTAAAAGGACGTTAAGTAGGTGTGTATGCGTTGTGTTGTGGTTTACAGTATAACTGTGATATTAGCGCCTTTCGGCCCAATACATCCGACTTCAGCATGCCATTTTTGAGTACCGGGTTGTCTTCCCTCTTCGATCCCTACTCGCTTGGCCAGACTAGACAGGTTAGGATGTTACTAGAAGCACCACGGAGAGGTGGAGCAGGGTCTGGATGGTTCTAGTTCACCGATCCTGGCGCAAGCCATCAGCTGTGGATCGCTGACAACTTCCAGCTCTGGTGCTGGGAGGCGCGCCTTTGCTTCCAGTCAAGTGTTGTGAATGCGACCTTCCACCGTCTAGAGTTGATCTGCAATTTACGTCAATACATCGAGTGCTTGCTGGTCAATGACCGACGTTAGAATTGTTTGACGCAAGTTATTTACATGTTACAACTCATATTAATGTGGTCTGCTTCGTCAAGTTAGCTGAAGGTTTTTCTCTTTAGGTAATTTGTACCGTGTTTCGTTCGTTGTAGGCTGCATTCATTAGAGTAATCGAGAAGCTATGGGCGCAGCCATTGTTGTGTGTGCTACAATAGTGTTCATAGAAACATTTGGGTATGATATATCATTACACTGGAACAATACGCCGCCACTGTCAGAGAAAGCCCTTAGAGTGACATTCTTTACCCGAATCGTAGTGCTAGCTTGATGATAGAATCGAATGGTGTGAATCTTCTGGGGCGTGGCAAAGTTCAGATACCAGTAAACAGGACTGTTTCCACTTCTCAGTTTTGTGTGTGTGCAGTCATATATCTTTATATGCATGTCTATGTTAGTCATGTGTCATATATCTTGATGTGTGTCGGTGTTAGTCATGGCTCGTATCGCTGTGTACATGTCTGTGTTATTCACATCTCATATCTCTGTGTGTGCATGTCTGTGTTAGTCACCTCTAGTGACTCGGGCAGATGGTGCTCGTAAAACTGGGAGGGTCGACCATCTAAGGGCAGAATCCCCCTACAGAAAAGACAATCTGCTGCCTTGCAGGAAGATTGGGGACAATCAAAGGCTAAGGAAAGCAAACCTGAAAAAATGCTGGCTGAAATCGGATGCAATGGGCCACTGGCGCAGAACACAGTGCAACGTATTAACGGATGTTCAGTCAGAGTGGATCTGGCGGACTGCAAATGTGACGTTCTGTCTGTGGGGGCGATCAACACACTTAACCTGACAGCTGACTTCATGTGGGAGTCTGGAATCCTACTCTGACTGAGTCCTGATCGCAGAGAGAGAGAGAGAGAGAGAGAGAGAGAGAGAGAGAGAGAGAGAGATATTCCATCGACCCATCTTTGTCGTGGTCGACCCTTGGGTCTGGTGTTCTCACAACGTTTGTTGAAGGCTCGCTGTGTTGTGTTTTGTTCTTTCTGCCTTGTCACGTGGCCAAACCATTTTATCTTTTGTTTCCTTATATATTCTATGTCGGGGCTATTCCTAGCTTTTTTCTCAGTTCTTCATTTCTGATCTTATCTCTCAGACTGTTTCCTGTCATTTGTCTAACACATTTCATCTCTGTAGAGGTTATTTTTCTTATTGTTCTTGCATCTAGGGTCCAGGTCTGGCATTGGTAGCACAACGTTGTGATGAAAATTGTATTGTATAATGCTCGTTTTGCCTCCAGAGTTATTTCCTTGTTGGACAAAAGTGGTGATAACTGTCCGATGATTTGACAAGCTTTGTTGCATTTTGATTCTATCTCTGCCGTTTGAGAATTATCGTCTGTCATTAGACTTCCTAGGTATTTGAATTCCTCTACTTGTTTTAGTTGTCTGCCTTCTATAGTTATGTTGATGTTCTGTTTATTTTTGGCGACGTTCATGACTTCCGTTTTGTTGATGTTGATTTTCATGTTGTATTTTGTGCCTGAAATGTTGAGTTTGTTTAAGTGTTCTTGTAGGTTTTCTATTGTTTCGTGTATTAGTGCCTGATCGTCTGCAAATAGAAGCTCGTTGATCTCGTCTGTCTCTGATGGGTTGGCTAGCTTGTATATATGGTCCATGTATGTTATAAACAGTAGGGGGGGATAGTACGCACCCCTGTCTTACGCCTGATCTAACTTCGAAGTGGTCTGTGTAGCCTGCTGCTGTTCTGACCCCGCAGCTGTTGTTGACGTAGAGGCTTTTAAGAAGAAGAACCGAAAACAAAAAAATCTGAAAAAGTGGTGGCCTCACTTTCAAGTTTATCGTTAAGTGAAACAATAATTTTATGTGCATCTCCGCCAGGTGACTAAAGTTCTTAGATATTATAAATTACTTCGCCCGGTGTTCTCTTATATTAAATACTTGGAGACGTACAAGATTAAACGTATTTTGTTATGAGTACATCACTGACCTTCGTCCGTGCGCTGCCGGGGCCCGAAAGGGGAGTAAAGAATAGCGGCGCTGTACCCTACCAGGCATGTTCGTAAGAAGCGAGAAAGGAGGGTTGGGCATGGGACTGGCTATCCCATACTGTAAAAAAATAAGCCGAAAAAAAAACTTCACAAACATGGACAAGTCAAAGAGAGAAAAAGTAAATCCGCCATCCAAGAAAGATAAGGGCTCTCTGTCTGAGAGACGTATGACGCAAGCCGGAGAAAATCGTAAGGAGTCCGGGTTGCCGACTCACCCTTTGTCTACCAGGAAATCCTCCAGAATTGGCACCTGGAATGTACGTACCCTAAACGAACAGGGAAAAGCTGCACAGGTAGCAGCAGAAATGACAAACTACAAGATAGATATTCTGGGAATGTGTGAAACAAGATGCCTAGGAACAGAAAGAATAAAACTAAATACAGGAGAGATGATTTTATCTTAGGGCACCAGGAACCTGGAACACAACATAGTGAAGGGGTAGCTATAATGCTATCAATTAATACACAGAAGACACTAATAGAATGGGAAGCAGTAGGACCAAGACTAATGACAACAACATTTAAAACAACCAAACACAAAATAAAATTACACATTATCCAATGCTATACACCGACCAACGATAAAGATGATTTAGTTAAAGATTATTTCTATAAAAAAGCTACAATGTCAGATGGATGCAAGACGAGCCAAGGATATTATAATCTTGATAGGAGACCTTGTGGCAGTCTTTGTTGTTTTTGCTTTCTTGTCGATCTATTTTCTGTACTCTTATCTTGCTATTTGTTTTGGCATTTGTTATTGTCATTTCTTGCTATCTTCTACTTTCATTATATATATATATATATATATATATATATATATATATATATATATAGAGAGAGAGAGAGAGAGAGAGAGAGAGAGAACTCGTCATCATTATAGTTTTCGAACAAATATATTATAACAACAGTTAACACTGGTTCCATAAAATGAACAAACTATAATGTCCTCTTATAATATAAATGTTCCTTTATTGTTACTGTGTTGAGCCTATCGGCGATCTATATTCACAAGTAACGCTCGTGATCGTATATAAGTTAACTCTCAATCTTATAGACCTTGAGGTCTTCTAAACCTAAACCACACAAATCTCTGTGCGAACTCTATTAGTCAAACTCTTGATTTCTCTACTCTAACTTCAGGCAGGTTCACTACTCTCTCCTACTCATCTGACCGGTTTCGTACAATAAACAAACTATATTGTCCTCTTATAATCTAAATGTTCCTTTAAGTGCTGCGTATAGAGTCTAAGTTCTCTTTATCTAAATCCAAGTTCTCTTCTGTGTGTTCTGTTCTGTATCTATTAATCTATGATCTAAGTTTCTCTGCCTCTGTCTTGTTGTGTCTCGTGTTCTCTATCTTCTTGTCTTTCTGCCTTGTGTTCTTGTTTCCAGTCCAGTCGTGGCCTTTTAGTGTCCATTTAGCCACCCCCAACTGGCCAAAGCATCATGGGAATCTAGTCTAGATACGGCTAATATTTCGTCCGCCTGCTGTCACTATATCGTTAGCTCCTCATTTTTAATTATGTCCATGGATTATTGTTTTAAGCGTCCTGTCGACACCCGTCAATCTTCCTAAGTATCGTTCCCTAACAACTAAAACTTTCATTGGCCCTTTGATTACGTGCGGCTATTTGTTCGTCAGAATCCTTTCATCACAGACTGTCTATCTGTACTTCAAAGGCGCTAGTCGTATTCCGAGCTAGTCGTATTATTATAGCTATCTCGTGTCAACACCTGTTCGACGGGGTCCAGCGTCAAGCGTCGTTGCGTTACGCAACTTTGTCGGTCATTTCTACGCTCAGGCTGAACACCTGCACGCACCTCCCTTGTAATCTTAAAGCCGCTTACGCCACCGCGTCTGAGTTCTTAACGTCTCCTTGCCAATCCTTGAGACAATCTGCACCCTCATTACTAACACACACACACAATTTCATAGACTTTCCACCTACCAGTTGACAACCTCTTCTCATATACACTACCTACATTATCCAGACTGGTCCAGTTCATCTGTATAACCATTGTTATTGTCAGTTGTTGCCTGGTGCACATTTTGGTGCAATTCCTTTATACCCTCTGTATGTTGGTGCATTGTTAGACTTTAAACCGCATTTTTTTTACTTCTAGTACGAACGATCAGAATGGACACTGTTGGTTACCGGGAACGGGGCGTAGTAGACATGAGAATGCTTCATGTGTCGTAACGCCAATCAGTTTTAAAGTAGACTTTAGGTAAACTCTGGTCTACTTTTTCCTTTCATTGGTGAAAAAATAAAACAGGAAAATGATTAAAATGTATGGTAGCAGCTATACGTTAAATAAGACCGAATTAAAAAAAAATATTTATATACGAACACTATGTTGTGAGGGAGCCGCGATAGCTCAGTGGTTAGTGAACTGGACTACAAAGGACAAGAGGTAGGGTTCGATCCCAACCGACGGCTTCCGGGTTCACCCAGCCTTAAATGGGTACCGGATTTTTTCTGGAAAAGTAAAGCAGCACGGACGTAATACCGACCACATTACCCCAAAAATCCTGTGCTGAAGGTCTGTAAAATGTATGGTCGCTACACCATATTCCCTATACGCCATTTGGCGTGACGGTGGCTCTTTACTTTACTTACTACAAAACATCGCAAGTTCGAGAAGACAGAAATAATAATTGTAGACATGTTCACAAAGTCTATGTGAACAAAGTGTGGTAAAGAGACGTATCTACAGATTTCGAAATGATCGATGAGAGAATATCAGACCCTCAAGAGCCAACTATAGACAGCAAAACTGGGGAGCACGAGAAGAGCTATAGTCCGTTCAAAAATTCATAATCACACCTGAATTAGTTTTGCGTGATAACCGCTTGTTATTTTGGTTTCAAACTTTGCATGCAATCTTAGAATATTGATGACGTTATAGAAATATCTTTTGCTCTGAGAAATTTGATCTCTTTAAAAGTTTTCTTCTTTATGATATATTAAATTCACCCTGTTCGAATTTGACACCATTTTAGGATATATACATTAATTTGGTGCGGTCGTTCACGTAAAATAGTTTGGCTATTGCAGAAACACTAACTTCAGGAAAATCCCGTGCACAAAACTTAATTGTTATTGAACGACATGACGCACCACGGCCTTGGCATTAATTACCGAAGGGAAGGCGTATCTTTATTAATTTTGTTAAGACTCAGTAAACAATTTGTTGACTTTAAATACCAACATTTATATCTAAATTACAATGAGTTTGAAATGCAAATTTATAACTATGCAAAAGGCTACTGTTTTACTATATCAGCACTTCCTTAGGGAATCCAAGATGGGGCATTTATATTGTGATATTCATGACCCAGAGAGACGAACGCAACTCGCGCTTGGTCTTAATAAATCGTCATTTAATAAATAATAATAAATCGGCAAACTCAAAAGAACAATTCTGAGTAGCAAAGGCCAGCGCATTATATTAACGCATGCTGGAAGCACTGAAAACGGCCCTGTCCATGATGCGGGACTTATTTTCCAATCAAAAAGTACCGACGGTAGGGACTACCATACTGAAATGAATGGAAACATTTTCAGGCACTGGTTGGAGAACGATCTTTTACCAATCCTGGAGAGACTTTCATGCATAGTCATGGATAATGCATCATACCACAATGTCGTATCAGAGGAAGACAAAGTGCCTACTGAATCAAATACAACAGAGCAAATTAGGACATGGCTTGCGAATGAAAATGTCAAATTTGACGACACATATTTAAAACCCGAATTGTTACAACTTGTGAAGAATACGAATAAGAAAAAGGTGTACCATGTTGACAAAATCATTGAGAAATACGGCCACACCTCTCTTTGACTCCCTGCATAGCATGCGCTCCTTAATCCAATCGAACTTGTCTGGGCTCACGTCAAAGGACAAGTTGCAGAACAGAACAGGACGTTTAAAATGTGTGATGTTGAAGTTCTGACACGCGAGCCTCTCTCAAAAATAGACATTCCGTTCTGGAAGAAGTGTGTTGAACATGTGCTGCGGGTGGAAGATGAGTACTGGAAACGAGATGGATTACTATTTGTCCAGCCAGTAATGATTATCAACCTCTTGGAATCGTCAGATTCGGAATGATTAAAATTAAGATGAATTCAATTCCAGTTGCAGTTAGGACGTCCTGGTGTCTAATGGTGACCGAAGGACAAGACTAATTGTAACCAATTGAATTCATGTTTGCAAATACAAATAACAAACAACACCCACAATTAAGCACTATGTAGATACGCCTCTGACAAGAATAGCAGTATACTGGAAAATTTAACACGATTACTGTAAACTCTAAAATTTGAATCAACTTGTGTGATATCGTCATAAAAGATCAAATGAATTCGCTGATGTGCAAAATCTGTTGTGTTTGTGGAATAAAAAATACCAAAATCTTTGCGTCATCAGTATTCTAAGATTGCATGCAAAGTTTGAAACCAAAATAACAAGCGGTTATCACGCAAAACTAATTCAGGTGTGATTATGAATTTCTGAACGGACTATAGGCAGTCATTCGCGCAGTAGTCAGTCAGCCAACCACTTCGGGTGCAGACAGGCACATTTTCCCAACCCAAAGACCCTGGTGATCTTGCGCGACCTAGGATGAGATTAGACCATAACAAGTCAGATAGCTTACTTAAGTAGTAAAAGTAAAAGAAAAGTAAAGTACTCCCGTCACGTCAAGTGACATATAGGGAATATGGTGTTAGTGACCATAAATTTTACAGACCTTTGGCACATGATTTTTGGGGTAATGTGGTCGGTATTACGCCCGTGCCGCTTTACTTTCCCAGAAAAAAATCAGGTACCCATTAGAGGTTGGATGAACCTGGAAGCCGTCGGTTGGGATCGAACCCTACCCCTTGTCCTTTGTAGTCCAGTTCACTAACCACTGAGCTATCGCGGCTCCCAAAAGTAAAGTACTTCCGTCACGCCAAGTGGGGTATAGGGAATATAGTGTTAGTGACCATACATTTTACAGACCTTCAGCACATGATTTTTGGGACAATGTGGTCGGTATTACGCCCGTGCCGCTTTACTTTCCCAGAAAAAAATCCGGTACCCATTAAAGGCTGGGTGAACCCGGAAGCCGTCGATTGGTTACTTAAGTAGTAATAGATATAATTTAGGACAGGAAGATCAAATCCAGAGTAACCATTGTCGACTAACAATTGCAGAGACCTTGTATCGGTAACACACTACTATTTTATGAGGGCTCGGTAGTCCAGAGGTATGATGTCGGCCTCAGGACAGGAAGGACCCGGGTTCAAAGCCCACCAGAAGCGGTGGTGATTTTGTCTTAAATAAGACAAATTTATCGTGGCTTTTTTATGATGTTAGTACCCTGATCTCTTTGGCATTGAGATCTGATGCCCTCGCTCTGTTGAACGGTCGCTTGCAGTATGTGCCTAAGATGGCAATAAGTGATTATGCTATTATACTATCTCACAAGCTAGAGAAGCCTATGCTGAGATGTTCCATATAACCGTGTGAAAATGACTACAAATACTAGCTGCATTCATGTAATTAACGAAGTTCGACTATTTAAAGAATAAATTATGTTGTGTGTGAAAATGTAACAGTGTCATGTTTGATATAAAGATGGCTACCTTCGGGTTTGGCTTTCCACTGTTGGTGTTTTATTTATTGTCCAGGTTGCGTTAAACAAGTTACACCAAAATATCTGCTATCATCAATACTGTGGAAACCATCTGTCTATCTGAAACAAACATTTTCGTCAATCATGAACAACAACAAAGAGTCGTTTACATATTTGGGTCTAAAATGATAATAAGGTGGCAACAGTAAATTATTATAATCATCGCACAGTGACACTGTGACCTTCCAGGCATGTCGTAAGAGGCGACTAAGGAGGTTGATCGATGGCTTGACAAGCTGTCATTGTAAAAAGCATTGTTATGGAAACAGAATTTTAGAAGCAGTGATCTCTGCACTTATGTGCCATTTTGGCACGCAAGGTTTCTGTTTTTAGGATTGTGGTTCTGCCCTATGTGCCGTCTTCGGCTCGAAAGGACAATAGATAGATAGATAGTGGCTGAGTGGTGGGTGAGGGCGAATATGTTCCTGTAACAAGTGGAACGGGGAGAGGGGGGGGTCTAAATGTTAAGACAGGAAATACAACGAGCGTTTAGAAAGCCAGATTATAGAGCGACACTTCATGCTGTTAACACCGATGAGAAAGATGCAGTCAACTATACATATGGATCTGTAATACGACACCAAAGGAGTGCATGGGCATTTACAGCGCACTTGGCAGGCAGAATAGTCAAGGAAGACAGTGGTGCATATGTTATGACCAAGATTAGTATGACGATGGAGGTGGTGGCAGTGACCAGGGCATTTATCTGGTTAGAGTCACAAGACTATACCCACCTCAGATCCCCTCGTCAGCAAGTTCAGCAGTGCCCAGCGACTCACGACACTATGATAAGTCTTCTTACACTCACATTTGAGTTTCTCGTTCCTGGCTGTGCCCATCTTAACTCCCATCTCCACCGTCCGAAGAAGTGGCGTTGATCTGTGTTTGTCGAAATCCTGTGCTCTCCCCACATCTCGGAGGGCATTGATGATATCCGCCCGATCCATTGGTTGCCCGTCCTCAACGACAGCGCAGCTAGCCAACCTGTCAGCTCTTTCATTTCCCCGTACTCCCGCATGTCCAGGGACATAGACAAAGGTCACCTTACGTATTTTGGACTTCTGCAATGACTCTATCCATTGCATGCGTACAGAGCACGCCTCCACTTTTTAGTATCATACTCATCGAATCACTCAGTATACATGCGTGGATGTAGTCTTGTGACTCTAACCATTTGAATGCCTTGGTCACTGCCATCACCTCCATTGTCGTGCTACTCGTGGTCATGACGTATGCACCACTGTCTTCCTTGACTATTCTGCCTGCCGAGCGTGCTGTAAATGTCCATGCACTTCTTTGGTGTCGTATTACAGATCCGTCTGTATAGATGACTGCATCTTTCTCATCGGTGTTATCGCAGATGAGATCGTTGACCTCAGCATTAACCACGACCTGGTTCTGTTCCCTACTTTTCCTGTCGAGTGTGACAAACACGAGAAAGTCCCCTTGAATGACGTAGGTACCGGTATCCACTTATCACCAACGTTGATATTGGTAAGCCCACAGACCTTTTTGATGACATCTTCTGCTCGGCCCACCCATGATTTGCCTCTTTTCAGCCTGGCACCTTTCCCTGTGTTGAGCACATGGTGCAATGGATGCTCTGTATCTGCACTAACCTTCAAGTATGCTCGTGCTCTCCAGATCTTGATTATGTAATCCATAGTTGGAAAGTCAAGAAGATACGATATTGCTACACAGGGAGTGTCCCTTGT
Source organism: Megaustenia siamemsis (assembly GCA_032433765.1). Taxonomy (NCBI): domain Eukaryota; kingdom Metazoa; phylum Mollusca; class Gastropoda; order Stylommatophora; family Ariophantidae; genus Megaustenia; species Megaustenia siamemsis. The sequence goes on along the minus strand of JAVIAB010000117.1, from coordinate 41,507,404 downwards.
ACATCTCAAGATAATTCGCATGGCTTCATTCTGTATTATCTCCAGCCAATCAATTTGAGTCGTACTGACAGTAAGAATTACCAGGGCATACTCGATTGGTGCGAGGACTAATCTCTGGAACAGAAGAGTAAGTAGCCTCTGCTCGATGTTGGCAGCTGTCATGACCTTCGAGGCGACTAATCCTTTGCGAAATTTTGTTATCACATGGTTGACGTGGTCCCGAAAACACAGGCTGCGATCAAACTTAACTCCGAGGTATGTCATCAACTTGTCCCTGGTCACCTCAATAGCTCCCATTCGTACAACCGGTGTATCCGTATTAACGATATGATTATTAAAGGAGAAGCATGAAACTGATGTTTTATTATGATTAACCAAGGCACCTGAAACTCCACACTAGGAAGAAATGCGATCGAGTTCGTCTTGCATTGTGGAGGCGATTCCCCGTCTGTCTCTTCCTTGTCGATATACCAGAATATCATCAGCAAAAGTCATAGTCCTTCCCTTTCCATCCAGTTTTTGTTCCGTGATCGTTATTGTGTACACATTAAATAGAACTGGTGACAATGGTGACCCTTGTGGCAGCCCTGGATAAATGAATGTTGGTTCGGAAGACCAACTTCCACATCTAAGTATTACCTTCCTCTGAAACAGTGCCGCAGCACTGTCCATCTAATGAGAAAGGGGTGCATCGCCAGTTTGAGGAGCATATTCATGAGATATTCAAATGGTATCCTTACATACATTTTATAAGTTTGTAATTAATATTTTTAGAAGAATAATACTCTCGCATGGAAATTCTTCCACGTTTGACAATCACCTACGCGATGATGTGTTGTCCAGGTTGTCTTTTTTTTTATTATTAATTATTCTTTTTCTTTCTCTGTGCATTCCTCTTATGTCTTTTTTGCTTTTCATAGTTTATATTTCTATGCATTTTTGGCTGAGCCAGTCTTCTTTTGCCTTTTTGTACATTGAATTGCTCAATTCCTTCTTCTAGCAGCTTCTGATATATGTTCTTTACTTGTATTGTATAAGTATCTTTACGATCTTTTTTTATGCTCTTATATCTAGTGGTAAGGTTGATGAATTAGACTTTTGCGTGTTTCTCTTTAGTTTTAATCATTTTAATCATTACAGGATTGTGATCCTATTTAATATAAAGTTCAAATTTCTCTCCATGGCTTTCTCTAGAATAGTACGTGATGAGGCTCCAATCTCTTTTACGGTGGTCTGCCACATTCGTCTTTCGTGTCTTGAACATTCTTCTTGTGTACCACACACTGTGCTGTTTTCGCTGCCTGGCCATTGGTCATTGCTGACTCTTCCGCCCCATTCACCGTCACAGACTTTGTACAATTCGGAATGGACATTCCCATCTGCCCGAAGCGACAGTGAAAAACAATGACCAATTATCGCTAAGTCTATCTCGAATGAAAAAAAAAAATAAATACCCACTTAACAACGAGAATTTCTACCATCCACCAGCCTGTCAGAAGTAAACCAACCACAAAAGGCATGAGCAGAACATTAAATCCAAGAAGCACACCGCGAAACGTCGTTTAGTCTGTGTCGTCCACTTATCACGTAAAGCTTCTTACATACCATTTTTAATATTTTTTTATTTTTTCTCACATTCAGCTTTACTGCAGCTTCGCATTTTTATGCCTTAACCCCCCTAGCTCTAACCCTAACACTAACCCTAACCCTCTTATTCTTTTCACTTAATCCTAACCCTCTTATTCTTTCACTAACCGACTTATTCTTTTTCCTAACCATCATATTTTTTTCCTAACCCTAACATTAATCTTATCCCTAAATTAATGACCAGCCCTTCCATCGAAAAGTCCTAAACTTATCCCTAACCCTCTTGTTCTTTTCACTAATCCTATCACTAAACATATACCTAACCCTAACTCTAATATTATAGCTAAACTTATCTTCAACTCTTATATCGACAGACTCCTAAACTTATCCCTAACCCTGTTATTTTTTCCACTATCCTAGTCCTAACCCTACCCTCTTATTCTTTTTCCCTAACCTTAACTTATATTGCGCGTTTTTTTTGTGCCTCCAAGATGGCTGTGTATTTTCACTAGTCCATTGTCAACGAAGCATAACTGCATTTCTGTGAGCTTCTAAACGACGAAAATCAAACGCCCACTGTGCCTCCAAGTGCCATATAGCTATTTGACTGGAGTTGCCCAGTCTATAACGTCGAAACGGGTTCTGGACCGTGCGACTGAGTGAGAGGACATGAGTCTAGACCATCCACAGCATCAACGTTCAATGACCATATCAATCATGACCGACAGTAAATATTCAGATGAAGTCCATTGACATTGGTAGAATCTCTTCACATTCGAAGAGTTCTATCATCATGTTCTACAGGATTTCCCCCAATACACGGACCTGAGAAAAGCAATGTGGTCCACGCCCACCTCCCTGGAGGAGAAATTATATGGGGCGATCGATTCGCTTAAACAAACAGCTAACTTCATGAGAGAGACTGGGATCCTACTCTGATTGAGTCTTGATCGCAGAGAATTCCCAAACAATGACAGTTGTCAGCACGAATATTTTGGACCAAAGTGTCAGTATTTGGTTCTTGTACACAAATATGCCCAAAAATCTGAACTTACTTTCCTGTTTGATAACAACGACAACACATGTAATTCAGACACAAATTCTGCATCAGTTGAGGCAACTCTCAACCAATCTTTGCTGTTCTCCTGGTGTAGGATTTATGTGAATGACTTAACAGTTCCGGACAGTTTCACGGTAAAACTAAATGGTTCTACCTCATGTAGCAATGATTCAAGAGTTTGTAGTTAGTCAGCACGAGATTGATGTCTTTTGCTCTGGGGCTGGTCTGATCAACAAGTTATGGACTGAAGGGGCGATAGTTGCAATTGATAGAATTACATTGGCGGGGGGTCGGAATGTGGCTCTCAAACAGAACACAAACCAGGCCGACACATTTAATGTTTGTTATATAGGAGACGGATGTGGACCAGAGGCCGCAGTTAATGGCAAAACAAAGATCAATCTCTATGACAATGACTGCATACACACAAAACTGAGAAGTGGAACCAGTCCTGTTTACTGGTATCTGAACTTTGGCACACACCAGAAGATTCACACCATTCGAATCTATCATCGAGCTAGCACTACGATTCGGGTAAAGAATGCCACTCTAAAGGCTTTCTCTGACAGTGGCGGCGTAGAGTTCCAGTGTAATGATATATCACACCCTAATGTTTCTGTGAACACTATTGTAGTCACCACACAAACGCCTATGGCACACATTCAGATTGAGTTCTCACCGACCATTTCGCAGGCCGGCAGTGCACTGACGGTGTGTGAGGTGCAAACATTTACAGACACCTATTGTCTGGACGGGTATTCTTGGTCGTTTTGTGCAGTGTGTAGTGGGTGTAGCAAAAGCTGCGACGTCATCATCGGTACGTGTCTCGGCAAATGTTCTAATGGGATCTATGGACACGACTGCTACAGGTCTTGTCTCAGTGTCTGTCCTTTATGTGAGAAAAAATCCTGAAAATGCTTACAATGTAAACATCCTGGCTATACCTGTAATGACACTTGTCCCGATAGTAATTTTTGGCTACAGTGCAAACAGACGTGTTCTGATGACTGTAACATCATATGTGACCAGGAAAGTGCAGACTGTACGTGCAAGGAAACGTACTACGGGTCACACTGCACACTCAAATGTCCAGACAACTGTTTCAACGACACCTGTGAACAGTCAACCGGGAACTGTGCATGCACGGGAACGTTCTACGGGTCAGACTGCTCTCAAATCTCCGGACAACTGTTTGAACGAAACCTGTGAACAGTTAATCGAAGCCTGCGTCTCGTATGTCGATGATTTCCACGTTAAGAAGAGTCTGCAGACTACAACAAACCCAAGCATATTGATACCTCAATATGTTTATGTGCTAGACTTGGTTCGTTTCTTGGTGTTTTTCCGTGAAGCCATGGCTCATATCTTAATGTGTTTCTGTGCTAGTCATGGCTCATATCTTGGTGTGTTTCTGTGCTAACCATGGCTCAAATCTTAGCTTGTGTGTGTGTGTGTGTATGTGTGTGTGTGTGCTAGCTATGGCTGATATCTAGGTGTGTGTCATGTTAGTCATATCTCATATCCTGGTGTGTCCGTATTAATCATGTCTCATATCTTTACGTGCGTCTGAGTTTAGTAATATCTCATATCTTAATGTGTATCTGTGTTGGTCATGTGTCATATCTTTGTGTGTGCATGTCTGGATTAGGGATATATCATATCTTTGTGTGTATGTTTATGTTCGTCATATCTTATCTCTTTGTGTGTATGTCTTTGTTAGGTATGTGTCATATCTTTGTATGTGTATGTCTATGTTAGTCATGTGTCATACATCTTGATGTGTGTCGGTGTTAGTCATGTCTCGTATCGCTATGTACATGTATGTGTTATTCACATCTCATAGGGCAGATGGTGCTCGTAAACCTGGGAAGGCAGACCATCTAAGGGCAGAATCCTCCTACAGAAAAGACAATCTGCTGCCTTGCAGGAAGATTCAGGACAATCAAAGGCTAAGGAAAGCAAACCTGAATAAAATGATGGCTGAAATCGGATGCACTGGGCCACTGGCGTAGAACACAGTGCAACGTTTTTAACGGGTGTTCAATCAGAGTGGATCTGGCAGACTCTAATTGTGATGTTCTGTCTGTGGGGCGATCAACACCCTTAGCCTGACAGCTGACTTCATGTGAGAGTCTGGAATCCTACTCTGATTGAGTCCTGATCGCAGAGAGAGAGAGAGAGAGAGTGAGAGAGAGAGAGAGAGAGAGAGAGAGAGAGTTATTTATCCAGCGACCTTTGAGCTGAAGCCCTTCGGCCCAATGCCATGTAGTAGTATATGCAGGTATTTTAAAGTTCTGCTGTGGTTCCGTACAGAGTATTCCATTTGGAGGGAGGGTTTTTGAGGAAATAGTGTTGTTCTGATGTCAGTGAGCTTTGGACATTGAAACAGGTGGTGTTCTACAGTTTCTTGTGGGTGATTACAGAGTGGACATTACTGGGGTATGGTTTTGTTGTATTATATTAATTTGGTTATTCAGCATAACATGTCCTGTTCTCAGTCTGAAGATGGTGGTTCGGTCTCTTCTTGTTAGGTTGTTGATGTTGTCTTGTGGATTTGGTCTTGCCATATATTTGAAAAGCTACCTCCCTGTTTTCGCTAAGGCCCATCCATTCAGTCACTCCTCTCTACTGTTGGAGTTTATCACTTGTTTGGCTGTGTCTAGTGTGATGGATGTATGTATCTGGTATCTGTGTCTCTGGATCCTCTCTTAGCTAATGTATCTGCCTTATCATTTCCTGGTATATTTGAGTGTCCCGGGATCCATTGCATTACCAATCTTATGTTATGTGTTTCAATGAGTTTGTCTGTATCTATGATAAGCTGTGTGAGTTCTGTTTTGTTCGTGTTGTTTTCCAGTTCTTACAGAGCCGATTTGGAATCCGTAAATATAACTGTGTTTGTTTTCTTCGATGGTGTGGTATCGAAAATCGTATTTAAATGATAAATTGCTGTTTCTATAGCTGTTATTTCTGATTCATAATTGTTACAGACTTCAGCACAAGGTCCACATATTTCTTCTGCTGTTCCATCTTGATAATGTATTAATATTCCATATCCAGCTTTTGAAGTAGCGTTAGTGGTTGCACCATCTGTGTACATATGTATCCAATCCTCTGGATATGTATCTATTGTTTTTCTTGCTGCTAGTGTTACTGATACTGGGTCTGCCCTTTTATCTATTCTGTCACATATCTCTAAATTTATTTCAGGATTTTTAAAATTCGTACTTTGTGGCATTTCTTTGATGACTCTTGATGTTTGTAGTCGTTTTTCAGATAGATGGAATTTCTCTTGTATCTGCTTAATTCTTTGTTTTGGAGTCCATGTATCTACTAATTTTCTGTTAGGGTGGTCCTTCTCCATTCTTTTGGTCTTTCATAGAGCACCATAGCGGCCTTGTTTCTCCTCAACTCTAAAGGTTACACACATTGCAGTGAATTTCGCAGGCTGCAACTGGAGTGGACCTCATTGCACCACTAATGAGTCGTAATGCATTATTTTGTATCCCTTCCCGTGACATGTTAGTTGTTTTGCTGCATGTCACTAGGAGCGAGCTACTATGATTCAAAACAGAACGAACATATCCCAGATAGAGATTTCTAAGTGTTTCTTTGTCTGCTCCCCATAAGGTACTGGAAAGTATTTTCATTAGTTGGAGTCTTTGTGTTGTCTTCTTAGTGAGATACTCGACGTGTTTCTTCAGGTTCAATTGTCGGTCTAGTTGTATTCATAAATATGTAGGGTGTTCCTCTTTTTGTAGACTATTGTGTTGGAGATTGAGTTTGATGTTTGCCTTAGCTATTTTGTTACTTTTAGTAAATACTCTATATACTGTTTTCAGTATATTTATTTTCATTTTCCAGGTATTACAGTATTCTTCTAGGTGTCTCAGTTAGCTCTTTGTTTAATTGTGCTTAACCGTTCTAATATTTTCAATCGTACTCCACATGACCAGATCATCCGCACATAGAGCTTTTTTTATTTATCAGGGTTTTGGTCAGATCATTTATATATATATATATATATATATAAGGGTACAACTGAGTGGTTATCCCTGTGGTAGTCCTTCTTCTAGCACCTCTTTGTCTGATAAGGATTCATTTAACTTCGTATGTATTGTTCTGTCAAATAGGAAATATCTGACCCATTTGCACATTTTCCCATGTACCGGCAGTAGTATAGTAGACTGTTTTTTGCGCGCCAAATATTCGTTCAACGCAGAAAATGCTGCGTTGTTTTCTATATAAAAAGTATACACGCAGATGCGTTTTCCTTATATAAAAGTATACACGCAACAAAACGGACCGATCGACGCAACGTGACCTCGATGAGCATAGGTAACCCAGGAAGTGACCTGTTTATGTCTGGTGTGTGCTGACTTTGGAGTTCTTGATGTACTTGATCGATAGTGATAGGCAGTAGATTATAATCATCAATGCTGATAAGGCGACAAGGTGACCTTGTTATCTCGGTGACCATAAGGTGTGACCGTATTTTAGCTTCTTTCTTAGACTTCCCTCCATTGTAACACTTACTCATTCTCTCCATTTACACATATAATCTCTCCTTCTTCCTAGACTTCTCTTTCTCTATTTCTCTCTCTCTCTCTCTCTCTCTCGCTGTTCTATTCCCTCCTAGACTTCCATCTATTGTAACACTTACTCATTCTCTCCATTTAAATCCATTAGCTTTCCTTAGCTCCCCTAGCTTTCTCTCTATCTCTCTCACTCCTCTCTCTCTCTCTCTCTCTCGCTATCTCTCCTATTCCCGCCTAGATTTCCCTCAATTGAAACACTTATTCATTCTCTCCATTTATGCCTATCATCTCGCCTTCCTTCTCTCTTTTTCTCGCCTATCCTTTCTTAGACGTCTAACTTATCAGGCCACCGTCCCTCCTCTCCCTTTATCTCTCCCGCATCGTTCCGCCCTCCCGCATATTTTAGCGTCCCTCCTATTGTAACACTTGATTATTCTCACCATTTATGCCTAGCATCTCGCCTTCCTTCTCCTAGACTTCTCGCTATCTCTCTCTCTCTCTCTCGCTCTCTCTTCTAACCCCTACTAGACTTCTTTCCTGCCATTCTACCCTCCTTCCTCTCTCTCTTTATCTCTCCTAGCGTTCCGCCCTTTCCTACCATTCTACCCTCCTTCCTCTCTCTCTTTATCTCTCCTAGCGTTCCGCCCTCATTCGTATTTTTACCATATCGCCAGTGTAACACATTAATAACATTGAATAACAATTACAACAAGACTTAAAATATCTACTTTTTAAACAACCAATAAGATAAACATATGAAAAACGAAGGAATAATACACTCAACAATGCTTAACATACGTACTTTATATACATTACCATTAATACAACTGAATATCCTTTTATTGATAACCTACCACATCGTTATGAGATAAGAGAAAAACAGAAAAAATATTCAACTTACAGCATAAAATAGACCCACAACACAGACTGCTAGACTGAACAGTACTATGAAAATAAACTTCCGTGAATCAATTGCGCTTATAACACGAAGTTTCACATGCGACTAGTTTAAATATAATCTGGTAAATAAAAGTTGGACGACACTATTCCACTCTCGACTAACATCCCTGTTAACCAATCAGAGAAGAGGATTTCTTTCGGACACCAACCAACGAAATGACTGACCTTTGGATTCACAAATCAGAGAAGAGGATTACTGTTATCGTGATAACTGACCTAATTTTCCACTTGAAGTGCTGTCGAGTCTGACGCATGGGGTATTTTAAAGCGATTATGTCCCTGATAAAAGCCACCTGTCGGTCAATGGTTGGGAAAATAATACAGGTGCCGGGTTAATTGAAAGCGCTTTGACCCCTCATGCAATACCAGAGGAGTTCCATAGGATCAAAAGTTACGCCAAATCGCAAAACTTTTACCCCAGAAAAAAGTAGGCCCATAAGCAAAAATTCGATCTCAAAACCCTACAAATCTATTCCCATACTCATACTAGTTAGACACATCGAACAGATAGTTATATCCAAAGTCCCAAAAGTTACGCTGAATCGCAAAAATTTTACCCCCAGAACACAAAAATGTAGGCTAATATGAAAAAAGTCGACCTAAAAATCTACTCACATAGTTATAATAGTTAGAATCAACGAGCAGAAAGTTATATTCAAGGTCTAAAAAGTTAGACCTAATCGAAAATTTTAGCACCAGAATACAAAAATGTAGGGTCATAAGCAAAAAGTCGATCTCAAAATCCTAAAAATCTACTCCCATACTCATACTAGTTAGACACATCGAACAGATAGTTATATCCAAAGTCCCAAAAATTACGCCAAAGCGCAAAAATTTTACCCACAGAACACAAAAATATAGGCTCATATTAAAAAAGTCGAACTAAAAATCCTAAAAAGCTACTCTTTAGTCATAATAGTTAGACACAACCAGCAGGAAGTAATATTCAAGGTCCAAAAAGACCAACCAAATCGTAAAAATATTACCACCAGATCACACAAATTTAGGCTCATATTCAAAAAGGCGACCTCAAAACCCTAAAAATCTACTCCCATACTCATACTAGTTAAACACAACGAGCAGATATTCAAAGCCCCCCCAAAATATTTTAGACATCCACATAGCAAAAATTTACTTAAAAATCACTTTTATGATTGTTACCCCTTTGTCCATTTTTGAGGGATACGCCCATGAAACTTGTTACAATATAAAATTTACACTCTTGGCTTACCCCAAACTTTATTTTAGACATCCCCATACCAAAAATTTACTTAATAAGCACTTTTATGATTTTTACCCCCCTTACCATTATTGAGATACGCCCCTGAAATCGATAACAAATTAAAATTTAACCTCAAGGCATACCTGAAACACAATATTTGACACCCCTACATATCAAATTCCAACAACAAAAACAACAAAAAGCTAGTAGTATAGGAGACGGATTTTTCGTGCCAAATGTGAAAAAACATGTTTTCAACATGCTCAAAATGTTAAAAAAACATCGTTAAAAATGTTCAAAACCATTGATCGGGTCGGCGAGGGCGCGCTAAAACAGTCTACAGTACTACTAGCTTTTGTTGTTTTTTTGTTGGAATTTGAAAGGTAGGGGTGTCAAATATTATGTTTGAACTATGGCTTGAGGTTAAATTTCAATTTTTTATCGATTTCAGCGTATCCCTCAAAAATGGTAAGGGGGTAACAATCATAAAAGTACTTTTTAAGTAAATTTTTGGCATGGGGATGTCTAAAATAAAGTTTTAGGTAAGCCTAGGTGCTAAATTTACGATTTTTTAAATAGATTTCATGGGCGTATCCCTCAAAAACGATAATGGAATAAAACTTTTAAAAGTGATTTTTAAGTAAATTTTTGATATGGGATGTCTAAAATAAAGTTTGGGGTATGCTTAGAGTGTAAATTTACGATTTTTATCAATTTCATGGGCGTAGCCACCCAAAAATGGTCAAAGGGAAAAATCATAAAAGCTATTTTTAAGTAATTTTTTTGCTACTGGATGTTTATTGTAACGTCTGGAGTAAGCCTAGAGGTTATGTTTCAATTTCTTATCGATTTCATGCGCGTAGCCATCAAAAATGATCGGGGGGGGGGGGGGGGGTTAAAATTTCAAAAGTGATTTTTATTCAAAATCTTGTCTAATATGAAGTTTGAGGTAACCCTAGAGGCTAAATTTACTAATTTTAGCAGTTTCATATGCGTATCCCTCAAAAATGGTCAGGAGTTTAAATTAATAAAAGTGATTTATAAGTAAAGTTTTGGTATGGAGATGTCTAAAATAAAGTTTGGGATAAGCCAAGAGTGTAAATTTTATATTGTAACAGTTTCATGGGCGTATCCCTAAAAAATTGACAAGGGGGTAACAATCATAAAAGTTATTTTTAAGTAAATTTTTGCTATGTGGATGTCTAAAATAATTGTTTCTTTTTTTTTTTTTTTTTGGGGGGGGGGGCTTTGAATATCTGCTCGTTGTGTCTAACTAGTATGAGTATGGGAGTAGATTTTTAGGGTTTTGAGGTCGCTTTTTTGAATATGAGCCTAAATTTTTGTGATCTGGTGATAATATTTTTGCGATTTGGTTGGTCTTTTTGGACCTTGAATGTAACTTCCTGCTGGTTGTGTCTAACTATTATGACTATGTGAGTAGCTTTTTAGGATTTTTAGTTCGACTTTTTTAATATGAGTCTATATTTTTGTGTTCTGGGGGTAAAATTTTTGCGATTTGGCTTAATGTTTGGGACTTTGGATATAACTATCTGTTCGATGTGTCTAACTAGTATGAGTATGGGAGTAGATTTTAGGGTTTTAAGATCGACTTTTTGCTTATGAGCTTAAATTTTTGTGTTTTGGTGCTAAAATGTTGCGATTAGGTCTAACTTTTTAGACCTTGAATATAACTTTCTGCTGGTTGTGTCTAACTATTATGACTATGTGAGTAGATTTTTAGGATTTTTAGGTCGACTTTTTTCATATGAGCCTACATTTTTGTGTTCTGGGGGTAAAATTTTTGCGATTCGGCGTAACTTTTGGGACTTTGGATATAGCTATCTGTTCGATGTGTCTAACTAGTACGAGTATGGGAATAGATTTGTAGGGTTTTGAGATCGAATTTTTGCTGATGAGCCTACTTTTTTTTCTGGGGTAAAAGTTTTGCGATTTGGCGTAACTTTTTGGAACTTGAATATAACCTCCTACTGGTCGTGTCTAACTATTATGACTATGTGAGTAGCTTTTTAGGATTTTTAGTTCAACTTTTTTAATATGAACCTATATTTTTGTGTTCTGGGGGTAAAATGTTTGCACTTTGGCGTAATTTTTGGGACTTTGGATATAACTATCTGTTCGATGTGTCTAACTAGTATGTAAAGTACGTATGTTAAGCCTTGTTGAGTGTATTATTCCTTAGTTTTTCATATGTTTATCTTATTGGTTGTTTAAAAAGTAGATATTTTAAGTCTTGTTGTAATTGTTATTCAATGTTATTAATGTGTTACACTGGCGATAACGTAAAAATACAAATGAGGGCGGAACGCTAGGAGAGATAAAGAGAGAGAGGAAGGAGGGTAGAATGGTAGGAAAGGGCGGAACGCTAGGAGAGATAAAGAGAGAGAGGAAGGAAGGTAGAATGGCAGGAAAGAAGTCTAGTAGGGGTTAGAAGAGAGAGCGAGAGAGAGAGAGATAGCGAGAAGTCTAGGAAAAGGAAGGCGAGATGCTAGGCATAAATGGTGAGAATAATCAAGTGTTACAATAGGAGGGACGCTAAAATATGCGGGAGGGCGGAACGATGCGGGAGAGATAAAGGGAGAGGAGGGAGGGTGGCCTGATAGGTTAGACGTCTAAGAAAGGATAGGCGAGCAAAAGAGAGAAGGAAGGCGATATGATAGGCATAAATGGAGAGAATGAATAAGTGTTTCAATGGAGGGAAATCTAGACGGGAATAGGAGAGATAGCGAGAGAGAGAGAGAGAGAGAGAGAGAGAGGAGTGAGAGAAAGAGAGAGAGGAGTGAGAGAGATAGAGAGAAAGCTAGGGGAGCTAAGGAGAGCTAATGGATTTAAATGGAGAGAATGAGTAAGTGTTACAATAGATGGAAGTCTAGGAGAGAATAGTACAGAGAGAGAGAGAGAGAGAGAGAAGTCTAGGAAGAAGAAGAGATTATATGTGTAAATGGAGAGAATGAGTAAGTGTTACAATGGAGGGAAGTCTATGAAGGAAGCTAAAATACGGTCACACCTTATGGTCACCGAGATAACAAGGTCACCTGGCCGCTTTATCAGCATTGATGATGTATAATCTACTAACCAATCAATATCGATCAAGTACATCAACAACTTCAAAGTTAGCACACACTAGACATAAACAGGTCACTTCCATGGTCACCTATGCTCACCGAGGTCACGTTGCGTCGATCGGTCCGTTTTGGTGCATGTATACTTTTATATAGGGAAAACGCAACTGTGTATACTTTTTGTATAGAGAAAAACGCAGAATTTTCTGCGTTGAACGAAGATTTGGCGCGATACTACTACCGGCATCTCTCATCGTCAATAAAAGTCCCTTACGCCAGACTCTATCGTAAGCCTGCTGCAGATCTACTAGGATGGCTAGAGTATATTGTCTTTTCTGAAATCCATCTTGGACCTGTTGTATTAACCTGAAGATTTGGTCTTTTGTGTTATTGCCTGCCCTGAAACCAGCTTGTTCATTGCACAGGGTATTAGAGGTTTCCAGATACCAGTATAGTCTGCTATTGACCATACTCTCAGCTATTTTACCTATGCATGATGTTAGGGATAGGGGACGATAGCTTCTGGGGTCATCTGGAGGCTTGTTCTTTTTGAGCAATGGCACTATACAGGCATTTCTCCATGTCTTGGGAATTTTGCTTTCTTTCCATGACTTGTTGATCAGTATGAGTAATGTCTCTTTACCTGACTTGCCGAGATGCTTTATCATCTCACTGTGTATCTTGTCAGGCCCTTGGAATTTTCTACATTTTAATTTTGTTAATGCCTTTCCTAGTTCCCTCATGTTAAAATCTTCTTCAAATATTGCAACATTTGTTGTTGGGGCTGTTTAAATTAATTTTAAATTACGTGGATGGATTTTATCACTATCTGTAAGTTTGTTCGCTCTGCTGACTGAGGCAAAGTAACTATTACATTTTTTAACTATATTTTTTTAGAGCTGGTGGTTTCATTATTAAATTTGAAATGTTTAGGGTTTGGTTCTCTTTTATCACCAAACAAATGTTGCATAAGTCTCCAGGCTTTATTTCCTTCATGTCGCAGATCGAGTTTATTGCATGTTTCTTGCCATTTCTCTTTCTTTGCTTTTTTAGTAACTAGTTTGACCTTAGCAATAGCCTTGTTATGGCTTAGTTTATTATTTAAAGTTGGGTTCTGCTCAAGTATTGTTCTGGCTTTCTTTCTTTCTGATGCTGCTGTCTCCAGTTCTGTGTTCCAAAATGATCGATATTGTGTTCTACATCCTTTATGTATACTTTGTTCTGCAGTGTTGAGTATTATTTGTGTGAACATCTCGTTTAATTTTTCCACGCTGTTGTCTGTCAGATTGTTCAGGAGTTGGTGGGATTTTTCTTGATATAGCTTCCAGTCAGCTTTCTTGAAATTCCATCTTGTTCTCTATTTTGTTTTGAGTTTTGTTGTTTTTGTGTCTACTATGGTGACTATGGGTCTGTGATCACTGCCTATGTCATCAATAACTTCAATGTGGCAGTAGCTTATGAGATCAGCAGAGCAAATGGTCAGATCGGGTCTACTAAGGGAGAGATGAGCTCTATGTAGGAGAGTTGGTGTTGATTTTGCGTCCTGCATGATTGTAAGATTAGTTGATTGGCAAAGATCTTCTATGTATTTTCCTGTGGGATTTGAGTTAGAATATCCCCATTGTGTTGAATGTCCATTAAAATCTCCAGCCAGTTTAGTTTTATAGTAGCTGACATGATCAAGCTCTGTTATGATACAATTTGTGCCTTGTGGATTGTAAACATTATAAATATTATATTTGCTGGATGCAAACCAAATTGTGGCTTTCTGAACATCTGTTAGTTTGGCATTAGTTAGTGACGTTATATCTCCCTGTATATTTTTTTTTATGTAGGTTGTTGTTGTTGTTGCGTTCGCCAGCTTTCAACTCTGACGAAGTCCCTAGAAACTAGGAACTGAATTTTGCGTGTTAATCCATTTTTCTCTGGCAGCTGTGTGTACAGGGGTCCCTCGCCGCACAGGCAGACAACTCCGACTTCGGAGGTGCTCATGTTTTTTTCCGTCGATGAGAAACTGACGTTTCAAGCCGGGCCTCGCTGCTGAGACCGGGGGTGGTCTCCGCAGAGAGAAATTATAAATAAAAATCCCAACCGGTGTAGCTGAGATTTGAACCCACAACCTCTCTGTCCCGAGACCAGCGTCTTGCCTCGAGACCAACCAGTCCCCCATGGGCTGGGAATATGAGGAAACTGCAACAAGGAACACTTCTCATGCATAGCCTTCAATAATTCCTGTCGCCTATCCACCATATACCAGAAGTTCATGTCCTCCCGAAAGTGATGATCGTCATATTTCTTTAAAAATGTATAGCGCTTGATGATGTTAGGCCATCGTTGTTGACTTCGAACATATAAACACACAGTTAGTCGTCAGATTATCCCCGTCGCACATCAAACAACAGACCGACAGTAAGATTAGCGTACGGCCGGTCTAGGGATTTACGATGAGCCATTACGATGACGTAGCACACTGGCGCAAGCACAGCAATGACGCGCCCTTTAGATTCTTGATTACTCTAGTGAATGTAGCCTACGACGAACAGAACGCGGTTGAAATTCCCTAAAGAGATAAAATTGCGGCTGACGAAGCGTTTCACATTAATGAGAACATATAAATAACTTGCGTCAAGCAAATCCAACAACGGTCATGAACAGCCCCAATGTGACGTAAAGCGCAGAACAAGCCTAGACGATGGAAGGTCGCATTCACAACACTACATTTGTCAAAAATGGAATATTGCCGGTGTACGACATTGTTTTATCGGCGCAGATGTAATAAGAAGATCATCATCTTGACTTTAACGCATAGGAGTGCAATTTAGAACCGAAATTAATCAGACATCGAATGCACTTTCTGCAGCGATCGAGAGAACGTGGACTAGATTCGCCATCTTAGAAACGGAAGTCCAATCCCCTGGGCTTGATATAGGTGATTATACCCCTGCAGTTGTTGATACACTTACATGGATAGCCGGTGTAACCTGCTATATGTGTGCCTATGTTCTTGTGTAGTGTTTCCTGCAGTAGGGCAATATGGATCTTGTATTTGTACATTGGTTTTGGTTAGCTCTGTTTTCTTGTTTTTTAGGCCTGAAATATTAAGTTGTAGTATGTTTAATTTATTTGTTTTTCCACTCTCACCAATCTTAATGCTCTTTCTTCCATATATATATATATATATATATATATATATATATATATATATATATATATATATATATATATATATATATATATATATATATATATATATATATATATATATATTGACGTTTGTTGGAGCCGAGGTTTCTGGTTTTTGTATGAGTTGTTTGAGTTTCTTCCAGTAGATAATTTATCGCGCAGTCCAGCCTGGTCGCTCATTGTCTGGCGCGGACCTCGTTTACCGAGGCATCGTCCGAGCTCGTATTGGTTTATAGTCTTGATGTACATGACATTGTTAAAACTGGGGGACCTGTGGGCTATCTTCCTACCCCAGGGTGAAGGTTTTGCAAATCTTCGCCTTAATTCCAACCATGGCATGTATTGTGTCTCTGTCTCTGCTGACATATCATCCATCCATTTGTTCACTTTTTAGGCCCTGTTTTCAAGCAGGATTCACAACAGCCCATCCCCGCCACCTACTGTGACCGGCACTTACTCCGTTCATTGAGGTGTATCACATAGGAACCAAATGTATCGACAGAGGATAGTAACGTCCCAGGTAACTTGTGTCTACGCGGTGCACTATAGGACTGTTAAAAAGAAACATGATGGACTTCTAGTCAGTACTAGAGTCATTTGTCTTCAAGTATGCCAGTAGATGGTCTCGAGGCGATTTTGCTGAAGCTCTCACCCTGTCCACAGGGGGTTCCTATAGAAATAGTAATAAGATAGAAGACGTAGACACTCACTCAAGGGAGAGTGAGGGTGATTAGATGAGGGCCATGGCGTATACCACATGTCGGTGTGCTCTAGCCCTGCATCTATAGGGGCTCACCTCCTCCCGGCCCAGTTATACCGATGGGAGCTCGGTCGCGCCCAAGACCAACTTTGCGATAACAGAGGGACAACGTGTAGGTGTGGCTTTGGGCACAGTAGCCCAGTGGAGTTGAATTTAGTCCATCAAAACCGGAGAGGATTTTGTCAAAACAGAGAGGTTTTGTCATCCGATATCCACTGATCCTGGCAAATGAGAGGCTATGAACAATTCAAATACCTTTTGATGATGTCAAGAGCGGACATCACCCACCCCTCATACATGCAGCTTAAAAGAGTGGTTTCATAGGAAGTCAACCACAAAACTCAGAAGAGACAGATAGTTGTGGAGAGACATGATCACTTCTGTCAGCGGGCATGGCATTTGATGATGATGATGCGATTTTTCTCAAGTTAAGACGCGTTTTTTTTTATATTATTGTAATAGCAGCAGCAGAAAACATACGTCACCAGCCTGGAATACACTTGAAGACTACCTGTTCACAAATATATTTGCAGACTTGCACGACGTGAAGCGCCCTATTTACAATACTTCGCTATCAATATGTTGACATAATAAAAAATAATAATTACGCGCTAAAGCAATCTAATGAATTGCCTCTCAGCAGCATACTTCTGGGGGAAAAAAACACGCAGACAGACGGCAAAGATGTTTATATATATGTAGTGAAGAGCAAAACCTCTTATCTCAATATGCAGACAACCGATAAAAAAAAAAGCCAACCAAAAATCATCATCAACAGTGAAGAATTTGAAATCATAATAAATTATGAATATCTAATATCTGTAGTAACTAACAATATAGACTGGCAGAAAGAGATCAAAAGAAGATTATCAATGGCAACACAAAACTTAAAAACTATGAAGAACACGTGTCACCTTACCAACAAGGCAGTAAAATAAAAAATTAGGCCTTTGGTTCTTTGGTTATGGAAGGCCCCGGTATTACTACAAACGAATTAAAATCCATAATTGCTCAACCGCCCGTGCCAGTGGAATCAATCAAATTACTAACTCATCTCCCAAACAAAGAAAGATAGATGTAGTCCCCATCATAGCAGTCTCAGCACACGCCAAAGACATAAGGCGAAAATTATGCCTACCGAGGGCATGTAGCTTCCCAATAGCAACGTATGGACAATCATGGACAATCTCGTAAGCAGCAATGAATAAAATCGATTAATTTGAAAAAAGAGTGCATAGTTGACAGCGTTTATACTTGCAGAAGAATCCACAATAAACAAGATGTCTGCCTGTGCCTCACATTCTGCACAATAGTTTAAGGTGTGGGAAGAGAACACAAAGATTTACAAAATGCAGGAGGATTTTAACTATTCAAAAAAGCATCTGTTATTATGCATCACAATCTCTATGTGGCATATTACACGATTATTACAAGACTTACTAAATTTGCTAATCCATCTGATCATCTCCACTGATGGCTCGATCACTTGGGGTGGTAGGAGCACTACAAGAACACTACCTCCAGCACACACATAGAGAATGAGGCTGTGACAGAAGCTATCGCATGGCTGTATCCAAGACATCAAAGTTTGTGGCCTGGAACACATCTTGTGGCATGGAGGCAATCGTTTCAAGCTCGTTCTTATTGATTGAGCTTCCTATTCCAATGGAAAGAACCAGAATTCCAGTATTTTTTAATAACTTGGCTTGAGTGATTGTGGCTGTTGGATTCGTTGACTGGCCATCTGTTAGGATGACAGCTATTCTCGTAACACCAGGTCGCGACCCCTTAGATGCTGTAAAAATTTCTTCTTTTGCCAGTTGTAAGGTTTTATCCGTTGCGTGACAATAAGGTTACAGGTAAAATAATTGCAGTGCTGTGGTAAAGCTGGTTGTGACAATTGACAAGAATACATTTTGTGCAGAGTGTGTCCCAAAAGTATATTGTGTATGCACTATCTGTTAACAAGTATATTTTTGATCCTCAAACAGTCATGAAAATACATTATATCTGTACAATGTTACACAAAGCAGGGAATTATGGTAGGGCAGAGGTTAGTGAATGTGACTTAGGGCATGAGTTGAGTTTTATTCTGAACAATGGCTTCCAGGTTCTCCTTCCTCTCCATCTCATCATCCTGGGGGTCATTGGGGCGCTACTTCATCAAACTTCTCTTTGTATTAATTGATGTTATCTTCCTATCTGTTTCTCTGTTTACCTTTCCTTTTTCCCCCTTTCTCAGTTCCTTGTGTATTTGTCTATGTTAGGCCAAGTGATCAAGATATGTCGTTCACCCTAACTTATATGGGCACCAGATTTTTCTGAATAAGAAACACTGGCATAATATTGACCACATTACCAAAAACAGAAGACTTCGGTGTCATGGCGGCTTCGTGTAGTCAATTTTTATAATTCGGCAATTGCTGGTATATTTAAATGATTTACGCGACAGTCTAGTTGCGAAATTATGTGTTGCTATTCTCCCGTTTGATGTATGTTTTACTTCTGACGTGTGGATGGACTGTGATTACCGATATTTAAGTGGAATATGATTTATTCTTCTTTGTGTCGTGTGTTCGCGGTTCGATAGGCAAGCACATGGTTCGACAAAATGTCGCCGGCAAACCGGGTATGTTCAACCCTTATGTGAAAAGTCTGTGACGGTGGATGGAGGCGGATGAGTCAAGAATGATCAACGGCCCAGAAAGCGAAAACAGCAAAGTGTGTGGTACACAAGAGGCATGTTCAGAACACGGAAGACGAACATGGCTGACCACCGTGAAAGAGATTGGAGCCTCATCACGTACTAGTCCAGAGGAAGCCATGGAGAGTCGGAGAAATTCGAACTTATGTCGGAGGAAAGATCTTAAAATAAGTACTTGGAATGTTAGGACTCTATATCAACAAGGGAAATTGGAAAATCTGATTCAAGAAGCAGAACGAATAAATATAGATGTTTTAGGCATATCAGAGACTAGATGGAAAGAATGTGGGTACATTGAAGACGAAAAATATACATTTATATACTCAGGAAACACAACAGAACATCAAAGGGGGGTAGGAATACTGATAAAAAGAGAGCTACAAAAATATATAAGTACCCACTGGACATACAGTGATAGGATTATACTACTCAAGTTGAAAGCAAAACCATTCGACATAGCAATAATACAGACATATGCACCTACTCAAGACTACACAGATGAACAAATAGAGGCATACTATGAAGACCTAAATAAAGTTATGAAGCAAGTGAAATCTTCAGACATCTTGATTGTAATGGGTGACATGAACGCTAAAGTAGGAAAAGGTAGATATAAGACCATTTTAGGAAATCATGGTTTAGGAAAAAGGAATGAGAGAGGAGAAAGATTAATACAATTCTGTGAAGAAAACAGGCTGATAATATGTAACACCTACTTTGAGCAAGAGAAAAGGAAACTATACACATTGAAAAGATCTGTAGATAACAAGAGGAATCAAATAGATTACATAATGATAAAAGAAAGGTTCCGTAACAGCGTAAAGAAAGCCAAAACCTACCCAGGAGCAGATATTAATTCAGATCACAATCCTGTAATGATTAAAATGAAAATCAAACTAAAGAGAAACAAGCAAAAATCTAATTCATCAACAAATCCACTCGATATAACAGCTTTAAATCAAAAAGATATTAAAGATACCTATACAATACAAGTAAAGAACACATACCAGAAGCTGCTTGAGGAAGGAATTGAACAATACATACATTGGCAATGCATAAAGAAAAGCATACAAAAAGCCTGCGACACCTTACCCAAAAGAGAAAAGAACAAAAAACAAAAATGGATAACTAACACCATCTTAGAAAAAATGGAAGAAAGGAGACAAGCGAAGAACACTGCCCAATACAATAAAATAGATAATGAGATACGCAAAATGTGCAAAAAGGCAAAAGAAGACTGGCTCAGATAAAAAATGTGTAGAAATAGAAACTATGGAAAGCAAACAAGACCTAAGAGGAATGCACACAGAAATAACGAGAATGACTAATAAAAATTAAAAAGCCACAGAAGGTGGATGCATTGCAGACAAAAAAGGAAACATGCTAACAGACAATAAGGATATCATAGATAGATGGCAGGAATATATAACAGAACTATTTCATGATCAAAGGGACAAGAAACCAGTTATAAAATGTACATCAGGCTATAAAATCTTAAAATCTGAGGTGGAAAAAGCTATAAAAACAATGAAAAGGGGAAAAGCAGCAGGACCTGAAAGCATACAGATAGAGATGATACAGGCACTTGAAGATTTTGGCATTGAAGTGATTACAGACATATGCAACGACATATAACACACAGGATACATACCAAATGAACTAAAAACGTCAACTTTCATTGCATTGCCTAAAAAGAATGATGCAGTTGAATGCAGTGACTTTAGAACAATAAGCCTAATGAGCCATGTTACAAAAATCTTGCTAAAAGTTATACAAGGAAGGATTCAGAATAAAATCAATACTGAATTAGATGAGCAGCAATTTGGATTTAGGAAAAATAGCGGGACAAAAGAAGCCATATTCTGCATGAGAACATTAATAGAAAAATACACAGAAGTAAACAAACCAATGTATGCCTGCTTCATAGACTACACCAAAGCTTTTGATAGAGTACACCACAAACAATTTATAGAATGCCTAAAAGAGATACATCTAGATGACATGGATATACGACTAATATGCAATCTATACTGGGAGCAAACAGCAATAATAAAATATAACAAAGAGTTCTCTACACCCATTGATATAAAAAGAGGAGAAAGACAAGGATGCATCCTATCACCAAGCTTGTTCAATCTATACACTGAGCAAATCTTTAAAAACATCATAGAGATGCCAGGCCTACAAATTAATGGAAAGATAATCAATAACCTAAGATATGCTGACGATACTGTACTACTAGCAGAAAATCCTAAAGACCAACAACAATTACTTAATGAAATAAACACGACAAGCAAAAAATATGGACTAGATATGAATATCAAAAAGACTAAAACTATGATCATAAACAAAGAAAATACTCAAAATCCACAAGTGGATATCAAAATTGAAGGAATAGACCTTGAGACAGTTCAGAACTATAACTACCTTGGACATACTATAACCAGTGATGGAAAATGTACAACTGAAATAAACAAAAGAATAGGAATGGCAACAAGTAATTTTAATGTCATGAAGGACATACTAACATCAAAACAAATAACACCAGAGCTAAAACTAAGAATAGCAAAATGTTACATCTTCTCAATATTCCTATATGGTGCTCAAACATGGACATTAGACAAGAAAACAGAACAGAGAATTGAAGCCTTTGAAATGTGGATATATAGAAGAATAGGTAGAATTGGATGGAAGGAAAAGAAAACAAACGATGAAGTCTTAAAACAACTAAAAATGAAAAGAGAACTTCTCAACACAATTAGAACAAGACAAATGCGATTCTTGGGCCATGTTAAAAGACACAACAGCCTACTGAAAGTAATCCTGGAGGGGAAAATACAAGGTAAAAGAGACAGAGGCAGACCAAGATTAACATGGACGAGTAACATCAAAAGATGGACAAATCAACCGATGACAACCTGCACCATCAAAGCAAGAGATAGAGCAGAATGGCGCTCCATGGTAGCCAACCTTTGCTGCGGAGACGGCACTCAACGATGAACCAAAATCAGTGTTTACGGTAAAAATAAAAGGGTCACTAACACCATATTCACCACAGAGATGGGAGATGCAGTTCTGAAGTAAAATGTAGAATAGCCCAGACAAAGGCATTTCACAAAACGAAAAGCAGTTTCTCAGCATCAAGTCTATATCTTACATGTTCATGCAGCACTCCAAATTGTACAGTTTTGGGGCCCCACCCTCAATGATAGCTGCATTAGCTTCTAACATTTGATCAGTGAGTACTTTGAACACCTTGTCACACCAAAGGCCAACCAATCAGTTCTTTATTGCACTTTATATCCTCATCTGATCGTAATGGTTCCCTAGACGGGCCGTGCGCTAATCTTACGTCTGCTGTTTGATGTGCGACGGGGATAATTTGACGACTAACTGTGTGTCTGTATGTTCGGAATTGGAGTCAACAACGATGGCCTAACATCATCAAGTGCTACGACGATCATCATTTTCAAGAGGACGTAAATTACCGGTATATGGGGATAGGCGGCGGGATTGAAGGCTATGCTACTATGCATGAAAAGTGTTCCTTGTTGCAGTTTCCTCATATTTCAAGTCGCATGTCTGTGTTAGCCACCTCTAGTGTCTCGGGCAGATGGTACTCGTAAACCTGGGAGGGCCGACCATCTAAGGGCAGAATCCCCCTACAGAAAAGATCATCTGCTGCCTTGCAGGAAGATTGGGGACAATCAAAGGCTAAGGAAAGCAAACCTGAACAAAATACTGGCTGAAATCGGATGCACTGGGCCACTGGCGCAGAACACAGTGCAACGTTTTAACAGGTATTCAAGCGGAGTGGATCTAACAGGCTTAAACAGACAGCTGTCTTCGTATGAGAGTCTGGAGTCCTACTCTGATTGAGTCCTGATCGCAGATAGAGAGAGAGATTTGAAGAAGAAAAAAACTTCTACATAAAAATAATTAATTAAAAAAATTAATTAAAAGACATTGGATACTGAAATAAATAAACTAGGACATATTAAAAGACTTAAACATTAAATATCGTTGGCTTATAACACCATTTATAGAGGAATCTTGCGAAAGACAGATTTTTTCAGACATTTTTCTGTAAATAAAACAAATGTCTTCCTTGTTGCAGTTTCCTCGTATTCTAAGTCCGACTTGCTGTCGGAGATATTGAGTGTAGTGCTCTGTGCAGACTGTGAGCTGTGTTTTTCATCTAGATCGTGTTTCGATATTCCGACTGCTTACGATGAATGATGATATCGTATGACGAAGGACATCTGTGTTCACATTTGGTGCCGCTTGGCTTTATTCTTTTGGGTTGTGCTGTAGCTGCTATGATGAGGACTGCAGCTGCGGTTCTTTGTTTGGATCCTTCAATGAGATGAGTTTCTCCCTCTCCCTCTCTCTCTCTCTCTCTCTCTCTCTCTCTGCGATCAGGATTCAATCAGAGTAGGATTCCAGACTCTCACATGAAGTCAGCTGTCAGGTTAAGTGTGTTGATCGCCCCCACAGGCAGAACATCACAATTAGAGTCTGCCAGGTCCACTCTGATTGAACACCCGTTAAAACGTTGCACTGCGTTCTGCGTCAGTGGCCCAGTGCATCCGATTTCAGCCAGCATTTTATTCAGGTTTGCTTTCCTTTGCCTTTGATTGTCCCCAATCTTCCTGCAAGGCAGCAGATGATCTTTTCTGTAGGGTGATTCTGCCCTTAGATGGTCGGCCCTCCCAGGTTTACGAGCACCATCTGCCCGAGTCACTAGAGGTGACTAACACAGACATGCACACAAAGATAGGAGATGTGACCAACATAGACTTGCACACAGCGATACGAGGCATGACTAACACTGACACACATCAAGATATATGACACATGACTAACATAAGCATGCACATAAAGATATGAGATATGACTGACATAGACATGCACACAAAGATATGACACGTGCCTAACATAGACATGCACACAAAGATATGAGATATGATCAGAGATGAGTTTTAATTTGGATGATTCCACTGGCAAGGGCGGATGAGTAATTATGGATTTTAATTCGTTTGCAGTGATGCTGGGGCCTTCGACTAACTATTCTTTCAGACGGGCTGATGATATATTTACTAAAGGCCTATATATATATATATGTATATATATATATATATATATAGGCCTTTAGTAAATATATATATGTGTGTGTGTGTGTATATATATATAATTATATATATAATTATATTATATATATATATATAGGGTGTTCGTAAAGTCTCACTATACTTTATTTTATATATATATATATATATATATATATATATATATATATATATATATATATATATATATATATATATATATATATATATATATATAACACATAAAAAAGTATATGACGTCATCATGATATCATTAAAAAATGTTCTGCACAGTCCATCGTGAACAGTCAAAATGCAGTAAATGGCTGTCGTCTGCTGGAGTAATTCTTTGCACTCAAAACAAAATGATGTTATCAACGGAAGAAAGAATTTTTGTTGGTTGAACAAGTGTTTCAAAATGGCTGTCGATACACACGGATGGTTATTCTAAGATTTATAGAAAGATTTCCTGATAAACAAACCTCCTAATCGCACTACGGTTAGAAATGTGATAAATAGGTTTCGTGCTGCGGGAAATGTGGAAGATGCTCCGCGATCTGGTAGGTCTGCTGTGTCTGAAGAAAAATGCCTAGATATCTCTGATAGTCAGTAATAGGTTTACCACCCTTAGAAGACAGACGGAAAACTAATGTAATGCAACAGCGGAGAAATATAAAAGGCTCCCTAGCCACCCCATGCACCAAAGAATAACTGGTTTCGGAAAAGGAAGACTAAAGAGGAGCAACTTCGCTGCAATCTCTAAAGAACTGGCAACTAGTGACCCAGTAATATCCCAAACAATGTCGAGACCCATAAGCCCATCTGATATGACTCCTCATGGGAAACACAAAATATCAGAACTTAATGAAGACATAATAGGTATCTTGAAAAAAGGCACCCAAACAGATGCAGAGAGAAAACTCATAGCAGAAAAACTCACAAACGATAACTACCCACAGGTCTCCTGGTCACACATATACACAGATGGCTCTGCTACAAATGCCACCAGAAATGGAGGAGGAGGAGGTGTGTT
The DNA here is from genome assembly GCA_032433765.1 of Megaustenia siamemsis. Classification (NCBI taxonomy): domain Eukaryota; kingdom Metazoa; phylum Mollusca; class Gastropoda; order Stylommatophora; family Ariophantidae; genus Megaustenia; species Megaustenia siamemsis. The sequence goes on along the minus strand of JAVIAB010000117.1, from coordinate 41,482,169 downwards.
CTTGAGGCTGAATAACCAGGAAGAGATCACCAAGTCAATAGCTACTGGGAAATTCTCAAACAACTATAAAGCAGAAACTGAAGCCCTCAAAGACGCTACAAAACTGGCTATCCAACACAAAAATAACATGCACAAGGAATTGGTGATACTGACTGATGCGCTGTCAGCCTTAACAGCTTTAAAAACCTCAAGGAACAGTGAGCTAGATGACTTGAGAACAAACCTAGACCAACTGTGCGATAACTTCATGAGAGTGGTCATAGAGTGAATGCCACCACACTGTAAAATACACGGAAACGAACGCGCAGACAAATTAGCTAACGAGGGAGGGAAATTGTCACAAGAGAACCATCTGGTCAGCTACGACGAAGCCAAATCCATCATCAAAGGCCAGTATCATGAAAAATGGAAACAAGAACACACAAAGTATAACGAGAAGGATGGATATCTCCAACTATCAAGGAGGGATCAAGTAATTTTACTTCGCCTACGCACTGGCCACAGCAGAATGAGAAACTACATGTTCAACAAACTCAAAATAGGAACTACCAGCCAATGTCACTGCATACTGGATAACATGACAACAAAACATGTTCTACGGGATTGCCCCAGTACACAGACACGAGAAGGACAATGTGGTCCACATACATCTCCTTGGAAGAGAAACTATATGGTGCAACCGAATCACTTAAACAGACAGCCGCCTTCATAAGAGAGTCCAGAATCCTAGTCTGAATGAGCCATGATCGCAGCAGAAGTAGAAGAACAGTCAAAATGCAGTGAATTGCTGTCGTCTGTTGGAGTAATTCTTTGCACTCAAAACAAAATGATGTTATCAACGGAAGAAAATTTTTTGTTGGTTGAACAAGTGTTTTGAAATAGCTGTCGATACAGACGGGTGGTTATTCTAATATTTATAGCAAGATTTCCAGATAAACAAACCTCCTAATCTTATTACGGTTAGAAATGTGTTAAATAAGTTTCGTGCTATGGGAAATGTGGGAGATGCTCCGCGATCTGGTATGTCTGCTGTGCCTGATGAAAAATGCCTAGATATCCAAGACATAATCTTGAAAAGTCCAAGCAAGTCCTTTAGAAAAATGTTGCAACAAGTGAACGTATCAGTGGGCACAGCGCACACAATTCTTGAACACTGGTTAAATTTTTAACCATAGGGGATTTCTGTTGTGTCTGAGTTAAAAGAGTGTGACTATCAAGCAAGGGCCAACTACTGCACGTAGGTACAAGCATTTTTAGCTGAAGAAGACGAATCGATTCTTGATGTAACATTCTTCTCTGACGAGGCATTGTTTCATCTATCTGGATGTGTTAATAGACAGAATAAACGTATTTGGAGCAGTTTTAATCCCAACAATGCATTTCATGAAGTGCCTCTACACGATCAAAAATTTGGGTATAGTGTGCCGTCAGTAGAAAACGTCTAATGTGACCAATTTTATTCAAAAACACGATTAATACCGATCGGTACCGTACTGACATACTGGAATCTGTTTTAGAACGGCTGAATGAACATGAAATTGAGGAAGCGTGGTTCCAGCAAGATGGTGCAACTGCACACCAGTGGCGTATTCTCTATGATACCGCAGATACCGCCGGTAGCCTGAACATATTAACGAAATACAAAAGGAAATGATAATTTATCATATTTTTTTAAATAATTATATTACAAATTTTCTAATATTCTATTACACATTTCGTAAGCCAATATAATTTATTTGCTTTGATTTGAATTTATTAAAGCAAGGTTTTCCTCTGGCCACTATAACGTTTGTGAATATTCTACATTGAAACCTCTAGGAGCCAGCGGTACATTTTTCCTCTATACGGACCAAGTATAACGACCTTGACATTCAAAAATGGGAATAAAGACAATATAGGGGGGTGTTGCCGCTAGATGAATGCGGTTTCTTCTTATTATTATTATTTCCTTCCTCATCTGCCTTTCAGCGTCCAGGGGAGATATAATTTGCGGTCTTTTGCTCTTCTGTTCGCCTCTGCTGCTGTTATGTTTCCTAGTGCTTCTAATATTCCATCGATCCATCTTTTTCGCGGTCGAACCATGGGTCTGGTGTTCTCACAACGTTTGTTGAAGTCTCGTTGTGTTGTGTTTTGATCTTTCTGCCTTGTAACGTGACCAGACCATTTTTTTTATCTGTTGTTTTCTTATATATTCTATGGCGGGGGACTATTCCTAGCTTTTTTCTCAGTTCTTCATTTCTGATCTTATCTCTCAGACTGTTTACTGTCATTCGTCTAACACATTTCATCTCTGTAGAGGTTATTTTTATTATTGTTCTTGCATCCAGGGTCCGGAACTGTTAAGTCATTCACATAAATCTTAAACCAGGAGAACAACAAAAATTGGTTGAGAGTTGCCTCAACTGATGTAGAATTTGTGTCCGAATTACATGTGGTGTTGTTATCAAACAGGAAATTAGGTTCAGATTTTTGGCGTATTTGTACACGTGAACCAAGTACTGACACTGGGGTCTAAAATCTTCGTGCTGACAATTGTCATTGTTTGGGCATGTAGTTTTGTCACAAACTCTCTCTCTCTCTTTCTCTCTCTCTGCGATCAAGACTCAGTCAGAGTAGGATTCCAGTCTCTCTCATGAAGTCAGCTGTCTGTTTAAGCGGATCGATCGCCCCATATAATTTCTCCTCCAGGGAGGTGGGCGTGGACCACATTGCTCTTCTCAGGTCCATATACTGGGGGCAATCCTGTAGAACACGATTTGTAGTCATATTGTCCAGTGTACAGTGGCATAGGCTGGTAGTTCCTATTTTGAATTTGGTGAACATGTGATTTCTCATTCTATTGTGGCCTGTGCGTAGGCGAAGTATGAAGACTTGATCCCTCCTTGATAGTTGGTGGTATCCGTCACTCTCGTTATGCTTTGGGTGTTCACGTTTCTATTTTTCATGGAACTGACCCCTGAGGATGGATTTGGCTTCATCATAACTGAGCGGATTGTTCTCTTGTGGTAATCTCCCTCCCTCTTTAGCTAATTTGTCCGCGCGTTCATTCCCGTGTATATTACAATGTGATGGTATCCACTGAATGACTACTCTCTGGAAGATATTGCATAGTTGGTCCAGGGTAGATCTCAAGTCATCTAGTTCATTGTTCTTGGGTTTTTTTAGAGCTGATAGTACTGACAGTGCATCTTTCAGAATCACCAATTTATTGTGCATGTTATTTTTGTGTTGAGTAGCCAGTGTTGCAGCATCTCTGATGGCCTCACCCAAAAGCCATTCCCTGTTCTTGCTCTTTCTGCATCGAAGATGATACCTACTCCTCTTTTGTTTTCTAAAATTTAATAAAATATCTTTCACCATCATCATCATGTGCCATACTGGTTGACGTAGGCGATCATGTCCTTCCACAATCTTCTATCTATAGTGCATTGTATCAGTTCTGTTGTTGACTGTTTTCCATGCCATGACACCAAAGCTATCCAGTATTTTCTCTCTTTGTCGTCCGCGATCTCTCTTTCCTTTTATTTTGCCAGTTGTAACCAAGTATTCCAACTTTCCTCTTCTCATGATGTGCCCGAAAAATGTTGATTGTTTCTTTCTGATGTTTTTTAGGAGCTGCCTTTTGTGTTGGCCTCTTTGAGAACTTCATCATTGGTCTTTTTAACTGTCCAGGGAACTTTCAACATTCTTCTGAGAAATACCACCTTTGTGGCCTCTAATCGTCTTTTCATTTGTTTGTCTACTGTCCATGATTCGCTTCCACAGGTCAGACTAGGTTCTATATAGCACCGATGAACTCTCTTTCTCATTTCTATTGACATCGATTTGTTGCATAAGATATTTTTCATTTTCTGAAATGCTATTTTGGCCTGAGCTATTCTGCTTTTTATTTCCCCCGTGGTGCATCTTCCATCCCATATTATTGTGTCCAAGTATTTGACGCGTTGCACTTGTTTCAAAGTTGTCCTGTTTATTTTCATGCTGCATGCTGGTGATGATTGTTTCTTCGATATGACCATTACTTCTGTTTTCTTACTATTCAGACTGATACCTTTCTTGTTGCTTTCTTTTACTATTATGTCTATCATTTCTTGTAGTTCATTCTCTGTCTCTGCTATTAAGACTGTGTCATCCGCATATAGCAAATTATTTACGTTAAAATATCTTTAGAAGGATTGAAAACAGCTAGAATAAAAATTTAGATCAGAAAAAGAATATCTGGGTCTATGCCTGGCCTGGGCCGCCTACGGCTCGAACGGTCAATAGATAGATCCAGTGTATCTCATTTCACGCAGTCCCAATAAATGTAAAATTATCCTTTTGCATTTCTGTTTGATGATTTCTCTTTTGCATAATGTCTCCATCCATAATAATAAGTTGTTTACAAAGTCATCAGTTGTAGCTGTTTTGCAATCATACATAATTTAAATATGAAAATTCGTGTCTAAAAGACAAGAATAGAACACATTTAAATGTCTATAGACGATCATGTGAACAGATTGCTATCATTTTATTGACAGCTACTCCTTTCATCGCTGTGAGATGGTTGATCCTTTCTTATGCAGCAAAGAAGGCTCCCAAAGATTCCTTCAGCGAGGGTTGCCACTGCTAGAAAATACGGCCAAGGGTTTGTACTGGCTGATGACACTCTGTATTCCGCTATATCTGTACATTGTGGCCCGCTATAGTTACCCTTGAAGGAGCAGTCCCCTGTCGCGTTATCACACACATTGGAGCCGTGGTCATAGCAGGTAGTAATACAACCAGGCCCATGAAATCCTTCTGCACAACCTGTGCAGCGTGACCCCTTATAATTGCCATTACAGTGACAGTTCCCGGACACGTGTTCGCACGCGTTTGAGCAATGCTCATTGCATCCTGGTCCATAGAATACATCAGCACAAGCTCTGCAGTCTGAACCGCCATAGTTGCCATTGCAAGAACAGTTCCCGGACACCTTATCACAAACGTTTGAGCATTGCTCAGAGAGCAGGTATCATTGCATCCTGGTCCATAGAATCCAGAAGGGAATAATAGAACAAAGAAGTATGTGTTAGCACTCGGAAAAATTGACAGACAAACAACAATAGAAAAAAACGAAGAACAATATATAGTCCGAAGTGGGATCGAACCCGTACTCAGTAGCACCGCGCCTTGCCACGAGAAGCCGAACGCTTGGCACACTACCACGCAGCCAACTAAAAAATTGGCTATTGCAGTAGTGTCTTACACGATGACGTTCTCAATGACTATAGCATAGGGTAACGATCACAGACCGGAAATAAATTGTATATTTGTACTTTCCTATTAATGCAAGTATCTCCCAGTAGGGCTGAATACTTGTGTTGTAGACAAACATTTATTGGACGAAACAGCACGAATAGTAGTTCCCAGTGTTTATATACTGGGTACAAATAATAATACATAAATATTATTATATGGGGAACTTCCGAGGCGATAATAGGGAATAATAGAACAAAGAAGTATGTGTTAGCACTCGGAAAAATTGACAGACAAACAACAATAGAAAAAAACGAAGAACAATATATAGTCCGAAGTGGGATCGAACCCGTACTCAGTGGCACCGCGCCTTGCCACGAGAAGCCGAACGCTTGGCACACTACCACGCAGCCAACTAAAAAATTGGCTATTGCAGTAGTGTCTTACACGATGACGTTCTCAATGACTATAGCATAGGGTAACGATCACAGACCGGAAATAAAATCCATCATAGAATCCATCAGCACAAACTCTGCAGTCTGAACCGCCATAGTTGCCATTGCAGGAACAGTTCCCAGACACGTAATCACAAACGTTTGAGCAGTGCTCAGAGCAGGTATAATTGCATCTTGGTCCATATAATCCATCAGCACAAACTGTGCACTGTGACCCGCCATAGTTTCCTTTGCAGGAGCAGGAACAGGTCCCCGACACGTAATCACACGCGTTAAAGCAGTGCTCAGAGCAAGTATACTTACATCCGTGTCCACAGGATAAATAAATAATAAATAAAATAAATCAATAATACAAATATAATTGGCTGTGGTCCGATCAGCTGTGAGGTAGAAGCTGAGTGTAGATTATTACTGTAGCAACGACCGTGGCAGTGACTAAAAAAAACCAGCCAATCAGAAATGCGAATTACAAAAGTTCAGAACAAAACGTGTTTCCTGTTTGTTTAACCTGAGATGAGGGGGGTGGGGTAATATTGTTTTAGAGTGCCAGAAACGCTCTAATTCATCAGCATTTAATTATTTATAATGTTTCCACTGAAAGTCAGTGCCATTCTGACGATCTCAGGAGGTGTGGAAATATTCAAATAGTGTGCCAAGAGTGTTCAGTATCATATTTACCAATCAATAAAACTTACTCCAAAGCCTAAACTTAAACTTAAACTACTTCTATTTTGAAATGGCGCCCTCATACTGTGGACAATCCACTTTTTGGGTGAGTATATTTAAACTATTTCCACAAACACTAAACACAAGCTTACTTCCTTTAAAACTTTTTAGTTCCTACTCATATTTTATTAGCTCAGAGTTTGAATGATAAATGATGTTATTATTATTAGTGCACACTGCCGTGGCGTACTAACGACTAAATAATAAATTGCTAAACTAAATATTATGTTGTAAATATTTATTTTAATTAAATAAATAATTGTACAAGGTTTTAAATTTTGTTGTGTGACGCTGGCACATGTGACGTGTCAGTTCACTCCTTCGGATGAAAGAGATGCCAATGGGTGTAAGATTTAGAGGGGCACAACCAGAAACGAGAAACTTAGTGGTCGTATGTATAACAGTTACTGAAACAAAGAAGACTTATCATCCATTGCAGAACCGGAATGGTCAGTCGCTGAACACTGCGGGAATTGCTGAGGAGGGGATCTGAGCACCTATGGACATGTTCGGAGTGTTATGATGATAACACACAAATAACTCAATTCTCAATAATAACAATACGTGTCAGTGTGTGCGACTATTTTCTCTAATTCACTATACAGCTGACCCAGCACTCAGAGCACTGCTACAACAAAAAGTTGAAAAAGTATTGTTTTCATAAATTTATAAATATTAAAATGGTTTATTAATATTATATTTTATAAAAACAGTCAAAGTGCCGTTAAAACATCGGAAGGTCTGTCAGAATGGTTTCAGATTTCAGGTTACAACAGGTGTAAGACAAGCATGCGTCCTCTCACCACTCCTCTTCATCATATATATGATATGGACAAAATAAATCTGAAAGCAACCGACAATAAGGAAAAATCAAATAATAACATAGAGGTAGAAAACTCCAACATCAATGAGCTACTCTTCGCAGATAACCAATGCCTAATATATGAGGATGAAAACCTGCTACAACAGCATTTAACTGATGTTAGAGATGTTAAATATCTCTAGATAAAAGCTGCAAACACTACAGTATGAAAATTAACACAGCAAAAACAGAGGCTATAAGAATAAGCAAATTAAGACACCCATTAAACATTAAGATCAAAGATAAAGAAATAAAACAAGTAGAGAGGAATTCAAGTATTTAGGCACAATGTTCACAGAGAAGATGGAAAACTAGACAGAGAAATTGACATGAGAATACAAAAAGCAAATGCTGTCACATACCAACTTTCACCATTGCTAAGACATCCAAACATTTCTATGCCAGCTAAACAACAAATAATAAATAGCATTTTCATACCAACTTTGTGCTATGAAAGACAAACATGGACCGCTTCTAAATCCAATTTAAGAAAGATCAATACATGTGAGATGTGGTGCTTGAGAAAAGTAACAAACAACACAAGAAGAAATAAAATACCAAATGAAATCATAAGAAAAATGGTAGGAACTAAACCCTGCCAAGAATATATAGAACAACAACTTAAATGGTTTGGCCACCTGGTCAGAATGAACCTTTACCAATCACCATCAAGGGTGTTCTTATCGAAAATGCATGGAAAAAGACAAAGAGGAAGACCCAGAAGAAGATGGATAGATGCAGTGACAGAGACATGTAACAACAAAGGAAAATCACTAATTCAGACAGTTCGAGTAGCTCAAGAACGACAAATGATTTAAACCACGACACCTTTTAGGTATCAGTGAAAAGAGAAAACAAGAAGATTAATATATAGTTTATAAAAAAATTGCTTCTATTTTTATTTTTGTACTGTTGACTGACTACTTAAGTTAGTAAGTAGTTATGATTAAAAAAACTTAATTTGAAGTTATCTGCTCAACCGCCTTCTAGGCCTCTCACCATCTTGTTCTGTCCATTTGTCGATTTCACATGATGATGATGAGATGACCCACCTTGACAAGTTTCTGTTGTTGACCTTCTGTCAAGCCATTCTCTTAAGTTGTCTCCACTGTCTGGTATCTAAATCTTTTCTTTTTGCCTTCCCCTATCTCTTCGTCCCTCGATTTTCCCAGTTGTTACAATATATTGTAGCTGTTCTCTTCTCATTACATGGCCAAAAAGTGATGATTGTTTCTTCTAATATTGCAAATTAGCTCTCTATTTGCTTTGGCCTCTTTCAGAACGGTTTAATTACTCTTCTTAGCTGTCCATGGTATTCTCAATATTTTTCTGTAAAACCACATTTCTACAGACTCCAGTGATTTCATTGTCTATTGTCCATGATTCACATTCATATGTTAAGACTGGCTCTAAATAACATTTAAGAACTCGTTTTCTTGTTTCTATTGTCAAAAATGGATTGCATAGTATCTTCCTAATTTTTTGGAAAGCTGCTTTTGCCTGAGCCATTCTGCATCCCACCTCTGTTGTACATCTACAATCTGAGGTTAACAATGTTCCCAGATATTTAAATTCATTTACCTGTTGTAATATTGTTCCACTTGTCTTATGTGTGCATTGGGGTGATGTCTTTTTCTTTGTTGTTACCATTACTAATGTCTTTTTGCTATTAAGGCTGAGTCCTTTATTTTTGCATTCCCTCACTATAATGCCTAACATTTCTTGTAACTCATTTCACTCTTAGCAATTAAGACTAACATCAGCTTATCATCTTTGATTATATTATATTTTGACCTCCGATTGTTATTCCGGGCATGCTCCTTATGGGTCTTAAAATAATCTCACTATACATATCAAATCTGGTGATAGCACATAACTTTGCCTAACTAACACCCTGTTTTATATGTACATGCTCAATTGATTTCCAGTTCTTATGGCCGCTGTTTGTTGCCAGTACATGTTCTTTATTATTCTTAGATCTTTGATATTTACGTTTATGCCGACCAAAATTTTGATTATTTTTTGTTGCTTTACTTTGTCAAATGCTTTGTTATAATCTATGAAACATAGGTATAGATCTGTTTTCACCTCTATGGCTCTTTCTACTTAAGATCTTATGATGTATATGGCATTGTTCGCACTATTTTATCACTAATTTCTGGACTGATTTTGTTTCGCACTCTTCGCATAATGATTCTTAGTAATATCTTAGTCATGTGACTCATAAGGCTTATTGTGCGATGATCATCGAATTCCATCGCACCAGATTTCTTTTCAAGGACTATTAATATTGATTTTAGCATGTCGTCTGGTATATATCCGTTGTTGTAGATATTAAATATTTTTGTTATTATTTCTATTCTAAAATGGCCCATGGCTTCAATCTCTTCTTTAGTTATATGGTCCAGGAGCTTTTTGGCTTTCATATTGCGCAAGGCGTCTTCCACTTCTTTGAGTATTTCTGATCCTTCCCGATTATCCTTAATATTTACTTTTGCTCATTCATCATCATAAAGATCTTTGTAATGTATTCTGTCCATCGTTTCTTATGCTTTCTTGTTCAATCAACAATTCTACTTCCTTTGATCCTAAACAACCATTTTTTTATTGCGTTTTTCTTCCTGTTAATTCTTCAATTTGTTTGTAAATAGCTTTGGCATCTCCTTTTTGTTGCGTTACAATCTCCTTGCATCTCTGTTTTAGCCATGCTTCTTTTGCTTCATTGCATTTTATTACAATTTCTTTATTTAATTTTGTATGCTCATCTTTGTTATCCTTATTTTTTCTTCTGATATACATTACCAGTAAAATGTCATCTGTCATATATTTCTATCTTGAAATTGTCCTCACTGATGGTATGAACTTTTTGATCTTTGTTGCATTGAATCTTTGAGCATTTCCCACTGTTTATCAATGCTCAGTATCTTTTCTATTGCATTGTACTGGTTTTGAATTGTGATAGTATATTTGTCTTGTAACCTCTTGTTTGATTTGAGTAAATCTAAATTTAATTTGTTAACTGATGCTTGCTTTGCTGCTTTTAATTTTGCTGTGCGTGTTCCACAACTGGTACATGATCACTACTGCAATCTGCCCCTGGTCTAGTTTACACACATACCAGACTGTTTCTAAATCTGTTATTTATCATTAGGTAATCATTTTCATTACATGTGTTGTCTTGTGGGATTTTCCATGTCCACGGATGTCTTGGATGTTGCTTAAACCAGGTGTTTCCTATCATCATGTTGTGTATTCTTGCCCAGTCAATAAGTTTGTCAACTCTTTCTTTTCTTTCGCCAAAGCCATAATAATCTACTACTTCCTCAATTTTTTCTTTTCATACTTTTGCGTTGATATCCCCTAGAACTATTGTGTTTTCATGTGGTTTGCATTGACGAAGTGTCATATTAAGCTCATCATAAAGTTTATCAGCTGTTTCCTCTAGACCAGGGGTGGTCAACCCTAGGCCCGCGGTCCAAATATTGGCCCGTCAAGATATTGTGATTGGCCCACCAATCCAGGTGCTCAAGATCCAATGCAAACCTGTTTACAACTATCGGACTGCGATTCATAGAAGCCGATTTTCAAGTACAACCTTCCTTCTGTCAAGGCGCCATTTGCCGCCATTAGTGTGCAGTCATTACTAGTCTCCGAAATCTTCCATAAAAAGCATCAATAGGCCTAGCTTAAGTTTGAATTGACCTGAAAACACATATAATGTTGATCTTCCGCTTGAGCCACGTTTCTCTCTCTCTCTCTCTCTCTCTCTCCGCAATCAGGACTCAATCAGAGTAGGATTCCAGACTCTCACATGAAGTTAGTTGTCAGGTTAAGTGTGTTGATCGCCCCCACAGACAGAACATCACAATTAGAGTCTGCCAGATCCACTCTGATTGAACACCTGTTAAAATGTTGCACTGTGTTCTGCACCAGTTGCCCAGTGCATCCGATTTCAGCCAGCATTTTATTCAGGTTTGCTTTCCTTAGCCTTTGATTGTCCCCAATCTTCCTGCAAGGCAGCAGATTGTCTTTTCTGTAGGGGATTCTGCCCTTAGATGGTCGGCCCTCCCAGGTTTATGAGCATCATCTGCCCGAGTCACTAGAGGTGACTAACTCAGACATGCACACACAAAGTTATGAGATGTGACTAACACAATACACGCAAAGATATGACATATGACTAACATAGACATGCACACAAAGATATGAGATATGACTAACATAGATATGCACACACAAAGATATGACACATGACTAACATAGACATGCACACAAAGATATGAGATATGACTGACATAGACACGCACACACAAAGATATGACACATACCTAACATAGACATGCACACAAAATATGAGATATGACTAACATAGACATGCACACAAAGATATGAGATATGACTAACATAGCCATGCACACACAAGGATATGAGATGTGACTAACATAGACAGGCACACAAAGATATGAGATATGACTAACATAGACATGCACACAAAAATATGAGATATGACTAACATAGACATGCACACAAAAATATGAGATATGACTGACATAGACATGTACACACAAAGATATGACACATACCTAACATAGACATGCACACACAAAGATATGAGATGTGACTACCATAGCCATGCACACACAAGGATATGAGATGTGACAAACGCAGACATGCACACACAAAGCTTTGAGATATGACTAACACTAACATAAACATGCAACAAAGATTTGAGATATCACTAACCCAGACATGCACACACAAAGATATGACACATGACTAACACAGATACACACTAAGTAAGATATGAGATATGACTAAACACAGATACACATAAAGATATTAGACATGATTAACAATGACACACCAAGATATGAGATACGACTAACATGACACACACTAAGATATGAGCCATGGCTAGCACTCACACACACACACACACACACAAGCTAAGATATGAGCCATGGCTAGCACAGAAACACACTAAGATATGATCCATGGCTAGCACAGAAACACATTAAGATAGGAGCCATGGCTTCACAGAAACACACCAAGGTATGAGCCACATTTGAGCCTCATTTCTAGGTCTAGTCGTTACGAAGATATAACAATTTAAAAATTGATAATCCTTCACCGTCTGTGAATTTTAGATCAAATCAATCAAAATGGAGTTTATTATTAATCTTCCTATTTCTTATTTTGTAATTTGCAGCAAATTTGTCATGTACTTTGTTAGTATTAATATTTCTTGCAACAAATGACGCAGTCTTACCTATTTAGTTCTAAATAATTGTCGATACATTATTTATTCTTTGTGAGGCTGGTACACTTTATTGCAACTTGTGTTGCACTGTGCTGGCATTAGTGTTAGTTAAGATGGCATTAAGCAAGCATGGTTCATCTAAGAGAAAAAGTCAAGTGGGTGTCCGAGCATTTAATGAAAAATGGAAGGAACAGTTTTTCCTTAGACAAGGAAGTGCTTTAAAACTGATTTGTTTGATCTGTTCAACGACAGTCTATATATCTATTGACCTTTAGAGCCATAGCCAGCCCATAGGGTGTAGACCAAGATACTCCACCTCTTATCTAAATTTTTATTCTAGCAGTTTTCAATTCTTTTAAAGATATTTTATCAAATCTCGCCTTTGTCTCTGTTCTGTGCAAGCTGCTCTATCTCATTGAGGGAGCCGATTCCTGCTACTCTAGCCTCTCTCAGTGTCTCTCTGGGTCTTCCTCTTTTCCTCTTACCTGTTGTTTCCCACATGAGGGCTTGCTTTGCTATTCGGTTATTATCTCTTCTCATCACATGTCCAACATATATATGACCATCGTCTTTTCTTTATTACTGAAGATATTAGTGGTTGATTGGCGATTTCTCTAATTTCCTCATTTGTTTTGAATTCGTTCCACGCTATACCAAGTATTTTCCTTACACATTTATTTTCGAATGCATTCAGCTTTGTTTCTATGTCTCTTGTTGTTTTCCAGCTTTCACACGCATAGGTAAGGGTTGATAGTACATTTGATTTGAATAAGTTTTGTGTTTGTGCTGATGACAGTAGCAGTTCCTAAAAATAGAACCTGGAAAGGCATTTCAAACAAACACCTGATGCATTCAACAAATCATATCCTCCTGTCTCTGCTTTAAGAACTGACTACATCTCAAAGAAAAAGAAAGGGCTTTATTGTATGCAGAACATTTGTTTAAAAAAGTGAAGAAATGAAAAATGTAAAGGCTTCTTACGAAATATCACTTCTTCTCGCTAAGAAGAAAAAACCATTCTCAGACAGTGAGATTATTAAGGAAAACATTATCATTCTTTGCAGAAAATGCTGGTGATACCAATATCAAACAAATGGCAGAAAATATTTCCCTATCACGAAATACAATTATGAGGCGCATTGAAGAAATGGCAGGCGATGTATCAAAACAGATAAAATATGTAACTGCTGCTTCCAGATACTTCTCTATTGCAATAGATGAGAGTGGTGACATGATGGACAATGCTCAGTTACTTGTGTTTGTGAAGTGCATAAACGACAATTTTCATGTGTTTCAGGAGCTTTTAGGACTTTGAGATTTATCGACAACTGAAAGAGAGATATATGAAGTAGTGAAGAACTTTGTCGAAAATAGTGATGTTGACAGCAATAAACTTGAATAGTTTAAACTTGAGAGCATTTGTACAGATGGTGCCCTCGCAATATTAGAAAAGAGACTGTGTTTCTTTGCTTGAGCAGTATTTAGATCAGAAGTTGCTTAAAGGTCACTATTATTCATCAGGTGGCTTTGTGTGATAAAGGCATGAGCTTTCAACATGTAATTGATCCTATTCTGCGTTCTTCTTCTTCTACCTTTCAGCTACCTGTGGAGCATAAGTTTTCAACAAACATTTACCAAGTCATTCTGTTTCTTGCCATTCTTTTAAGATCATTCCATGTCTTCCCCATCATCTTCATCTCTACTTCTGTCTGTCTTCTCCAAGAATTCTTTGGTCTTCCTCTTTGTCTTTTCCCCTGCGGATTCCAAAAAAGGGCCTGTTGTGTAAAGGGCCTGTACTCTCAGTCGACTTCCGCAGTATGTCCTATCCACCGCCATCGTCTTCGCTGTATCTCTTTATCAACTGGTATGCGTTGCATTAATATAATTTGATGAAGCGCCCTCAAACGAAGAGAATTTGGAGAACTTTTGAAGAAGAAATAAATGAATATGGTAACTCCTACTTCACAACTCAGTTAGGTGGCTTTCTAGAGGAGAAATACTGTTGTGTTTTTTCAAATTAAAAGATCAAGTTCTTTCATTTTTGGAAGCAAACATTTTAGTGGCTTTGTGATTTGGCAACTTGATTTGATATGTCACATCTTTTGACTTTTTAACAAGAGGCTACAAGGAAAAGACTCTTTGTTTCCATCTATGTTCAATGAAGTAAGTCAACACCTTTAAATTGAAGCTTAAATTGTTTTGTAACAGCTTAGCACAGTACAAACTTGATCATTTTCCAAGCATTCAGCACATGTTAAGTAAATCAGCATCATCATCATTGAGTGCCGTCTCCGCATCAAAGGTTGGCTACCATTCCACTCTGTCTCTTGCTTTGATGGTGCAGATTGTCATAGGTTGACTTGTCCATCTTTTGATGTTACTCGTCCATGTTAGTCATGGTCTGCCTCTGCCTCTTTTACCTTGTATTTTCCTTTCCAATATTACTTTTATTAGGCTGTATCTTTTAACATGCCCCAAAAATTTCATTTTTCTTGTTTGAATTGTGTTTAGCAGTTCTCTTTTCAGTTTTAGTTGTTTTAAAACTTCGTCATTTTTCTTTTCTTTCCATCCAATTCTACTTATTCTTCTATAAATCCACATTTCAAAGGCTTCAATTTTCTATACTGTTTTCTTGTCTAATGTCCATGTTTCTGCATCATACAGGAATATTGAGAAGATGTAAAATTTTGTTATTCTTAGTTTTAGTTAAGTAATTTTTTTTTTTTTCTTTTGCTTTCCTTCCTCATATGCCTTTCAGCGTCGAGGGGAGATATAATTTGCGGTCTTTTGCTCTTCTGTTCGCCTCTGCTGCTGTTATGTTTCCTAGTGCTTCTAATATTCCATCGACCCATCTTTTTCGTGGTCGACCCTTGGGTCTGGTGTTCTCACCACGTTTGTTGAAGGCTTCGTTGTGTTGTGTTTTGTTCTTTCTGCCTTGTCACGTGGCAAACCATTTTATCTGTTGTTTCCTTATATATTCTATGGCGGGGTCTATTCCTAGCTTTTTTCTCAGTTCTTCATTTCTGATCTTATCTCTCAGACTGTTTCCTGTCATTTGTCTAACACATTTCATCTCTGTAGAGGTTATTTTTCTTATTGTTCTTGCATCTAGGGTCCAGGTCTTAAGTAATTGCATTGACTTTATCATGGATCATTTAAAATACAAAGCAGCAGTTAAAGCTTTGAGCGAGGCATTTTCAACTCGATTTTCCTCTTTTGAATCTGAAAAGAGTAACACAGATTTAATTCTTAAATCCATTTTGTATTTCAAAGTCTGAGATTCATAAATACTCCCCATCCTTCATCATCATCATCATCAAGTACCATGCTTGCTGGCATAGGTGATCGTGTCTCTCCACAACTTTTGATCTCGACAGTTATTTATCATTTTTGTTGTTGACCTTCTGCCAAGCCATTCTCTTAAGCTCTCTGGTATCTTTTCTCTTTGCTTCCCTCTATCTCTTTGTCCCTCAATTTTCCCAGTTGTTACAATATATTCCAACTATTCTCTTCTCATTACATTGCCAACAAATGATGATTGTTTCTTCCTAATATTGGAAATTAGCTCTCTTTTTGCTTTGGCTTCTTTCAGAACGTTTTCATTAACTCTTCTTAGCTGTTGATGGTATTCTCAGCATTCTTCTGTAAAACCACATTTCTACAGACTCCAGTGATTTCCTTGTGTGTTGTCCTATTGTCCATGAATCACATCCATATGTTAAGACTGGCTCTACATAACATTTGAGAACTCTTTTTCTTGTTTCTATTGACAAAAATTGATTGCATAGTATTTTCCTCATTTTTTGGAAAGCTTATTTTGCCTGAGCCATTCTGCATCTCACCTCTTTTGTATATATAGTCAGTACTTGATTATTAATTGAACCTGTTGTTCTCCTTAAAACCTTCAGAGATTTTGTCAATAAACGGGTATTGAATCTTATTCTATGCGAATCTTTTGTGGTATTTATTGTATCACTCCATTTAAATGTATTGAGTCACTTCGAGAAAAGGCCTGAACACTTATTCCAGTAAAACGTTCCTTTACATATTGGTTATTATTGGTTATTAACCAATATGTAAACCAATATGTAAAGGAACGTTTTACTGGAATAAGTGTTCAGGCCTTTTAAACAAATATATGTAATTGATTATGACTGGTCTCGCGAACACGAGTGACCACCATGTGTTGTTTCCAACCATTGTGTGTGAACAACTTTCGTTTTCATAAGCTCTTGATTTTCCACCATCAACTGCTTTTTCTGCCCCGCCAATACTTGAATAGGTTGTTGACTAAGTGGCATTTTGCTTCCAGGCCAAGTTGTGACCAAGACTTACAAAGATAGTGCAAATATCCGGTACTATTGGCCCTTGAATTTTATACCGGGAAAGTTGGATGTTGTTGTCATAGGTGACGTCCACATAATTATTTTCTGGAAAGTGTTGCTCTTGTTCACATGGTAGGTTACCATTTATTACAGTCTGGTGTGTGGGTAATGGTCTAATGTCGCTGATGTCAGTCACACAAGGACAATTATTGTTTATAATAATATTGATATCAATGTGAATTTAAGATAAAGGTTCATATCTGGAACCAGGGGATAGCGAAGTTATTTCCAAGTCGAGGAATGCGTCGTCTTGGCAGATTGAAACAATGATCAGAGACAGCGGTTCAAAATGGCCGTTAGACTTAGCAGGACTAAAAGCTGGTGGAAATCTGTGAAGTTGTGTTTCTTCCCGAGAGTGACAATGCTGATAGTGCTTCTCGTGACATATGAAGTGAAGACTCAAAACTTTTGTCCCAGTGGATGGTTTGGAGAAGATTGTAAGTTCAAGTGTCAATGCAGCCCCGATTCATCATGCAGTTATAATGGAACATGCCCTGGAGATTGTGCAAACTTTCGCATCAATCCATCCTGCCAGTATACAAATACACGCAACTTTACTGTGACAATAAATCTAAATTTAATTTGATGTTAACAGAGGCTCGTTTTGTTGCTTTTAATTTTACTTGAAGCTTTCCCACATCTGGTACATGATCACTATTGCAATCTGCCCCTGGTCTAGTTTTCACACACGCCAGACTGTTTCTGAATCTATTGCTTATCATTATGTAATCAATTTGATTACGTGCGTTTGTCTCCTGGGCTTTCCATGTCCACAGACATCTCGGATGTTGCTTAAACCAGGTATTTTCTATCATCATGTTGTTTATTCTTGCCCAATCAATAAGTTTGTCACCTCTTTCATTCCTTTCACCTAAGCCATAATGACCAACTACTTTCTCAACTCTTTCCTTTCCTACTGTAGCGTTAAGATCCCCTAGAACTATGGTGTTTTCATGTGGTTTGCATTCACGAAGTGCCTTATTTGACTTGTCGTAAAATGGATCAGTTGTTTCCTCTAGACTATCTGCTATTGGTGCATAAACTTGTATAAGATTTATATCTATTGGCTTTCCATTCAATTTCACTGAAAGAACTCTGTCAGATATTGTGTAAAATCCTTTCACTGTTCTTGCTCTTTCTGCATCCAAGAGGATAACTACACCTTTGGTGTTCAGTACCTCCAGAATAGATTATTTTATGTTCATCAGAATATATCTCCCCTGATCCAGTGTATCTCATTTCGCAAAGTCCCAGTAAATGTAAACCCATTCTTTTCATTTATTGTTTTATGTTTTCCAGATTACCCTTCTGCATGAGTGTTCTCACATTCCAAGTACCTGTCTTTAGAGTCTGTTTTATCTTTATTTTGCTTACAGTAGCTTGATGACAATCGGGTATCACCTCTAGCACATGATGTCCCCTACCGAATGAGGGTTTTCCATTGGAATCCTCTTAATGTTGTTGTCATGATTTCTATTATTGTGGCGATTCATGATTGTACAAAGAAATTAGGAATGGGAATTTATGTTGTCTTCCGTCGGTTTGTTTACGGTTGGCTCCGCTAACCTTTGACTAAAAAGTCTCACCTACACGGCAGTGGGGTTGTTTTACTTTGGGGTACCCTCTCTTAGCCTTTTACTTTCCCCGAACATACCTGCAAGACAGCAGGGCAGCCGCAGGTTGTACTGTTTGCTGCATACAGTAGCAGGTAAAATTACCCTACCTGATACGCTCATCATCCTTGCAAATGGAAATAAAATAAATCCAAAACCATTCACAGGACTTTGTGCTAAATTTAAAGAACTGTATGAATCAACCACTTCTTCTAATTTCAATGAATTTTGGAAATATGTCTCTTTAGACCAGTTTCCTGAAATTCACAATCTTGCTCTAAGGCTCGTGTGCAGATTTGGCACCACAAACAATGTTGATTGTTTTTTTCTGATGTTTTTTAGGAGGTGCCTTTTTGTGTTGGCCTCTTTGAGATCTTCCTCATTGATCTTTTTAGCTGTCAAAGGAACTTTCAACATTCTTCTGAGAAATCCCATCTCTGTGGCCTCTAATCGTCTTTTCATTTGTTTGTCTACTGTCCATGATTCGCTTCCATAGGTCAGAATTGGTTCTTTATAGCACCGATGAACTCTCTTTCTCATTTCTATTGACATAGATTTGTTGCATAAGATATTTTTCATTTTCTGAAATGCTATTTTGGCCTGAGCTATTCTGCTTTTTATTTACCCCGTGGTGCATCTTCCATCCCATATTATTGTGCCCAAGTATTTGACGCGTTGCACTTGTTTCAAATTTGTCCTGTTTATTTTTATGCTGCATGCTGGTGTTGCTTGTTTCTTCGATATGACCATTACTTCTGTTTTCTTACTATTCAGACTGAGACCTTTCTTGTTGCTTTCTTTTACTATTATGTCTATCATTTCTTGTAGTTTCATTCTCTGTCTCTGCTATTAAGACTGTGTCATCCGCATACAGCAAATTATTTATGTTGTGACTGTTGATTTCAATTCCCTTTTTGTCTACTATTGATCTCATAATATGTTCGCTGTAAAGTGAAAACACCAGTGCACAATATGCAAGCTGGATGGGTACTGGGAATGATGGATGTGATGTGGAGATGGGCACCAAATGCAACCCTTGGCCTTGTTAGTGGAAAAGTCAAAGCATAACAAAACAGGATATCTGAGTGGCTTGACAAACTCAGTGAAAATGAACATTTTAAATTAGTTAAGTTTACTGTCAGTAATGGAGTAAAGATGAGGGCTATAAAAAAAAAGTAAAGTACCCCGGTCACGCCAAGTGGCGTATAGGGAATATGGTGTTGGTGACCATAAATTTTACAGACCTTCAGCACATGATTTTTGGGGTAATGTGGTCGGTATTACGCCCGTGCGGCTGTACTTTCCCAGAAAAAATCCAGTACCCATTTAAGGCTGGTTGAACTCGGAAGTCGTCAGTTGGGATCGAACCCTACCTCTTGTCCTTTGTAGTCCAGTTCACTAACCACTGAGCTATCGCGGTTCCCAAAGGCTAGCCGAGCCAGCCATAAACAAACAGACGGGAGGCAACATAAAAACCACCATCATAATTTCTTTGAACAATTATGAATCGCTACAATAATAGATTTCCCAACTTTAAGGGAGATTCCAGTGGAATACCCTTTTTTGGTAGGGGACATTATGTGCTATTGGTGATACCTGAATCTAATCACACTACTGTGCGCAAGAAAAAGATAAAACAAACACTGAATTAATAATTACTTTGATAAAAATTAATAAATAGTTTTTTGTGATTTAAAACAAATTAGCTAGATTGCCCTTGAGGCAAATAAAACAATGATACCTTATTTTATGTCTGTAGGACAACTAGGAAAAAAGTTATGAATTTTAAAATGTATTTAATGTATTCAATTCAGAAACAAAGACACAGAGAAAAAAATCAGTATGCCAGGTTGGCCTTTTTTATTGAAAGGTATACAGGTGTGACCTAATTTCTGACCTATGGAAGTGAATCATCGACAGTAGACAAACAAATAAAAAGACGATTAGAGGCAGCAGAAATAGAATTTCTCTGAAGAATGTTGAAAGTTCCCTTGATAGCTAAAAAGACCAGTGAGGACATTTTCAAAATGACCAACACAAAAAGGGAGCCCCTAAAAAATATCAGAAAGAAACAATCAACATTTTTCAGACACATCATGAGAAGAGGAAAGTTGGAATACTTCGTTACAACTGGCAAAATACAGGGAAAGACAGATCATAGATGACGACGAGAGAAGAAATTAGATGACTTGGTGTTATGGCACGGAAAACAGTCAACAACAGAATTGATACGATGCACTGTAGATAGAAGATTGTGGAAGGACATGATTGCCTATGCCAACCTTTATTGCACATGATGATGATGATACAGGTGTGTGGAATTTCTTAAGTTTTTTTTGTTTTAATTAAAGCATACAAGAGACTATATTTTTAGTGTTCAGGGTGACAAAATACAACAAATTACATCGCTGAAACCATTCCTAGAACTAATTGATATTGAAAATGGTGGCTAATTCGCATAATTAACCTAATCATCAACCCGGATTTTACTTTTTTAAAAATTATTTAAATATAGAATTTTAATAATTCTTATATTTAAAAATCATCATCATCATCATCATATTTAAGAAATGAGTACAGAACTAAAAAATGAAGGGCTATCCAATTGCAGTATTAATTTATGACTAATGACAGCTAATTATTATTCAAAATGGCCAAATTAGCATAATCAAGTAAAAGTAAAAAAAAATGTTTTAAAAATACTTTCACTTGTCCTACAAAGGTGATTAAGGTATCATTGAATTGGATATTTCAAAAGCTATCTAGCTGTTAAGAGAAAATTGGTAATAAGAAAGAATGATTAACTGTAAACAGTTATGTGCATTTGTATTTGTTCATATATATATATATATATATATATATATATATATATATATATATATATATATATATATATATATATATATATATATATATATATATATATATATATATATATATATTTCCCGTGTGTTACCGGGTCTTCATTATGAGGGAAGTAAAGAATAGTGACACTGTGACCTTCCAGGCATGTCGTAAGAGGCGACTAAGGAGTTTGATCGATGGCTTGACAAGCTGTCATTGTAAAAAGTGTTGTTATGGAAACAGAGCCATAGATTTTAGAAGCAGTGATCTCCGCAATATGTGCCACTTTGGCACGCAAGGTTCTGTTTTTGAGATTGTGATTCTGCCCTATGTGCCGTCTTCGGCTCGAAAGGAGATATATATATATATATATATATATATATATATATATATATATATATATATATATATATATATATAACCCAAGAACTTTTGCAGCTGTCATTAAAAAAAATTTATTTATTTACAATTTAGCAAACATACAATTGATAAATATGAGCCTCAAAATTACATTAACAGACGTATGCATATTTAACTCACTATAATTTAAAATCTTTCTCCCACTGCACTACCTGCTCCCGAAACTCATTGTAACCCTCATCAGGGGGTTAGTTAAATAGGTACTCCACCTATTCCAAGGGTGTCTTATAGACTCGCTTAGGGAAGGTGGCATCTTACTTCTCTATTTGATAGGAAATACCGCTACCCATTCATTCACCCTTAAAAGGACGTTAAGTGGGTATCATCTTCATTATCAGTCCTTAAAAGGGCGTTAGCTCGGATACACTGTGTTGAAAATTACTTATGCAAACATTGTATTGCCTAAAACAAAATCTGTTAAAAATTTAGCTATAGACATGCTGTAGTCTGTTACTTCCTTAGTGGTATCTACCACATAAAAAAAACACCTAAGTACACATGTCAGTTTAATAGGTCACCTTTCATCTTTGCCATTACATCCATAATTATTTCTATAGCTCGTTTCAAATCATGTGCCCAACTTCAAAACGCTATTACTCTCTAACCATTTGTTAAAAACTTTTGAAATTTTCCAAATGTTATTAGAATGCAAAAGACCCTTTAAATGTATATTTAACAAATATCTTGCAGCAGCAGTTTTCTTAAAGCGGCGAATTTCTTTGAGGTTTGTCACAATTGTAAATTGAGAAGCCCTAAAGAATAGAAATTACCGTAGTTGCTGGTCTATGATTAATTTTCACTAGGTAAAGGCGTGGCCGTAATGGGGAAATAACTGTATAAGACAAAACACAGGAGAATTATTGTCTGCTCAGTTCGAGGGCGGACGATAATATCAAGGTATACCTGTATGTCCAATTTTCATAGTTGTGTGGTCCTGAAAAGGACCGTTTGTTGAACTAATTTAAGGTAATATAGGGGCCAACATTGTGGGGGCTATATACTTTCATTCTGAATCAGACGAGTCTAAAAGATTAATAACTGTTTGGGGTTGAACATTCCACAAACCATCATTTTTCCAATATTCCTCTTCCTGTTTTAAGACGTGGTCTTCACATTTAGCCCAATAATCTGTGTCTATATTTAATAAAGCGAGATTAGCAAGAGTCTTTACATCGCATATTTTGAATGTTGTATTTTCATCTGCCACTTGTCCTTTTAATATTTTGCCCAGATTAGTTCTATTGGATTTAAATGAGCATGGTAAGGTGGCAGCCTCAAACTTATATGACCGTGCTCTTGGATAATCTTATCTATTTGAAAAATCTTTGTCCTCTGTTTTTGCTTTACTAGAGATAGTAATTCAGGTTTTAAGTACATGTTATTAAATTGTATGTGCTCCTTTGTGAGCCATATCTTAATAGCATCTTTTGTACTGGATGACGTCGGGACTTTATCTTCAAGTGCAACAATGTTGTGGTACGCTGCATTGTCCATTATTAGGCAAGATGGTCGATCTAGTGATGGGAGAACAGAATTGTCAATCCAATGTCTAAATATGTGACCATTCATCTCAGAGTGATAATCCCGATTGTCTATGGATTTTGAAAGAAAAATGAGCTCTGCATTCTGTATTAGTCCATGTTGTCGACTACCTGCATGAGCAATTATCAAGCGCTGTCCTTTGCTGCTAGGTATTAATCTCTTAATCTTTCCATCTGATGACTGCCATTCCCTTTGGTTAGTGTGGTGAGCATTGATCCATGTTTCATCCAAGTACACAATATCATAACCTTGCTTGCGCACCTCTTTTAATTCACGTAAGTACTTGCTTCTCATGACTACTATATGTGGCTTCTCACAGATGGTGTTTCGTCCATTGGAATACTTTCTGAATGTAAAGCCTGCAGCTCTCACATTCCTCCATAATGTAGACTTTGATATTTCAATACTGTTGTTCTTTTTCAGCGATACTTTTAATTTTCTTATTGTAACAGTTTCATTCATACCCAACATTTTGCGAATTTCACTTCTAATAAGTTCACTGTCGAAATTATCCAACATTTTTGCTCTTCCTTGTGATTTTGTATATTTTGAACATTGACGGTATAAATCCAAATGTGTCTTGTCCTATTCTCAAGGTTTTCTAAAGAATGAAATAATCTTCCTCGTTTAGCCTCTTTGCAAAATAGTCATACATTTTTATTGCGATGTTTTGTAAACTGCAGAATTTCATTTTAAGACTCATGATAAATGTTATTGTTCCACGTATCCACCTATGAATGAACGGAAATGGAACACACAATGCCTCGTGTTTTCTACAAGTGTCTAATTGTGTCAGACAACTCACGTTGAAAGCGTGCAAAAAACGTCAATTGTACTGTGTATGGATTTTTAATCGCTATTTTAAAATTAAAATACTGTAAACATTAAGTTTTGACTACATCAATGGGTCGTTATAAATTTATATAAATCAAATAAGCAATAATAATAACCAAATGTTTTTTTTAAATGAAATTAATTCCCTGTTGGGTTCTAATCATTATAACTTTACATGCAAATTTTTAAAAAAATTACAAAAAGGGGTTAAAAAGATATCGATTTTAAAAGTTGGGCACCAGTTATGAAACGGACTATAGATATACAATATCATCTACATCTTCATCATCTTTTGTCCAAATATGGCTAATGCTCTGGCCTACAATGGAAACTTCAACTCTAAAAAATTTATTTAACTTATCAACTACTTTTGCATCTAATCTACTGAATTCACATAAATTAACCAGGACAATCTTACGAGATAAGGCATCCTTGTAACTTTTTCTTATTCCTTCCTTTAGTCTCTATACTGTGCTTTTTTAATTTCAACTTCCTGACTTGATCCTTACGAGCAGTTTTTATTCTTTTAGTTTTTAGCACCCTCATCTTGGGACCTGCGATAGCTCAGTGGTTAGTGAACTGGACTACAAAGGACAAGAGGTAGGGTTAGATCACAACCGACGGCTTCTGGTTCACCCAGCCTTTAATGGGTACCGTATTTTTTCTGGGAAAGTAAAGCCGCATGGGCGTAAACCGACCACATTACCCCAAAAGTCATGTGCTGAATGTCTGTAAAATTTATAGTCACTAACACCATATTCCCTATACGCCACTCTTGGCGTGATGGGGGTACTTTAATTTTTTTTTTTTTTTTACCCTCATCTTTGCTCCATTACTGACAGTAAACTTAACTAATTTCATCATCATCATTGAGTGCCGTCTCCGCAACGAAGGTTGGCTACCATGGAGCGCCATTCTGCTCTATCTCTTGCTTTGATGGTGCAGGTTGTCATCGGTTGATTTGTCCATCTTTTGATGTTACTCGTACATGTTAATCTTGGTCTGCCTCTGCCTCTTTTACCTTGTATTTTCCCCTCCAGGATTACTTTCAGTAGGCTGTTGTGTCTTTTAACATGGCCCAAGAATCGCATTTGTCTTGTTCTAATTGTGTTGAGAAGTTCTCTTTTCATTTTTAGTTGTTTTAAGACTTCATCGTTTGTTTTCTTTTCCTTCCATCCAATTCTACCTATTCTTCAATATATCCACATTTCAAAGGCTTCAATTCTCTGTTCTGTTTTCTTGTCTAATGTCCATGTTTCAGCACCATACAGGAATATTGAGAAGATGTAACATTTTGCTATTCTTAGTTTTAGCTCTGGTGTTATTTGTTTTGATGTTAGTATGTCCTTCATGACATTAAAATTACTTGTTGCCATTCCTATTCTTTTGTTTATTTCAGTTGTACATTTTCCATCACTGGTTATAGTATATCCAAGGTAGTTATAGTTCTGAACTGTCTCAAGGTCTATTCCTTCAATTTTGATATCCACTTGTGGGTTTTGAGTATTTTCTTTGTTTATGATGATAGTTTTAGTCTTTTTGATATTCATATCTAGTCCATATTTTTTGCTTGTCGTGTTTATTTCATTAAGTAATTGTTGTAGTTCTTTAGGATTTTCTGCTAGTAGTACAGTATCGTCAGCATATCTTAGGTTATTGATTATCTTTCCATTAATTTGTAGGCCTGGCATCTCTATGATGTTTTTAAAGATTTGCTCAGTGTATAGATTGAACAAGCTTGGTGATAGGATGCATCCTTGTCTTTCTCCTCTTTTTATATCAATGGGTGTAGAGAACTCTTTGTTATATTTTATTATTGCTGTTTGCTCCCAGTATAGATTGCATATTAGTCGTATATCCATGTCATCTAGATGTATCTCTTTTAGGCATTCTATAAGTTGTTTGTGGTGTACTCTATCAAAAGCTTTGGTGTAGTCTATGAAGCAGGCATATATTGGTTTGTTTACTTCTGTGTATTTTTCTATTAATGTTCTCATGCAGAATATGGCTTTAACTAATTTAGAATGTTCATTTTCACTGAGTTTGTCAAGCCACTCAGATATCCTGTTTTGTTATGCTTTGACTTTTCCACTAACAAGGCCAAGGGTTGCATTTGGTGCCCATCTCCACATCACATCCATCATTCCCAGTGCCCATCCAGCTTGCATATTGTGCACTGGTGTTTTCACTTTACAGCGAACATATTATGAGATCAATAGTAGACAAAAAAGGAATTGAAATCAATGGACACAACATAAATAATTTGCGATATGCAGATGATACAGTCTTAATAGCAGAGACAAAGAATTAACTACAAGAAATGATAGACATAATAGTAAAAGAAAGCAACAAGAAAAGGTCTCAGTCTGAATAGTAAGAAAACAGAAGTAATAGTCATATCGAAGAGACAAACATCATCAGCATGCAGCATAAAAATAAACAGGACAAATTTGAAACAAGTGCAACGCGTCAAATACTTGGGCACAATAATATGGGATGGAAGATTCACCACGGGGAAATAAAAAGCAGAATAGCTCAGGCCAAAATAGCATTTCAGAAAATAAAAGATATCTTATGCAACAAATCTATGTCAATAGAAATGAGAAAGAGAGTTGATTGGTGCTATATAGAACCAATTCTGACCTATGGAAGCAAATCATGGACAGTAGACAAACAAATGAAAAGACGATTGAAGGCCACAGAGATGGGATTTCTCGGAAGAATGTTGAAAGTTCCCTGGACAGCTCAAAAGACCAATGAGGAAGTTCTC
Organism: Megaustenia siamemsis; assembly: GCA_032433765.1. Taxonomy (NCBI): domain Eukaryota; kingdom Metazoa; phylum Mollusca; class Gastropoda; order Stylommatophora; family Ariophantidae; genus Megaustenia; species Megaustenia siamemsis. The sequence goes on along the minus strand of JAVIAB010000117.1, from coordinate 41,455,238 downwards.
AAAGAGGCCAACACAAAAAGGCAGCTCCTAAAAAACATCAGAAAGAAACAATCAACATTTTTCGGGCACATCATGAGAAGAGGAAAGTTGGAATACTTGGTTACAACTGGCAAAATAAAAGGAAAGAGAGATCGCAGACGACAAAGAGAGAAAATACTGGATAGCTTGGTGTCATGGCGTGGAAAACAGTCAACAAACAGAACTGATATGATGCACTGTAGATAGAAGATTGTAGAAGGACATGATCACCTACGCCAACCGGTATGGCACATGATGATGATGATGATGGTGTTGAATCACCACTGATCTGTCAGTATTTTATCTGTGCCTGGCAGTTTTTCATATGGTTGCATCTGGTGCTGGAGTTTATCTATAAATGCAGCAACCAAGTTTTCACTGCTTGGTGAAGTTTCTCAACTACCTTGGAATCTGAAGTAACATTTCTAAGACTATTAAGCACAATATCATTTGCATCAAAGCAGCAGCCAAATGCATCATGTGAACAGGTGTAAATAAACATTTCGTTGTCCTTGATGGTCTTCAGGTTGTCTATAGTGTGCTTAGGTTCACCAGCCTGCAGAAGATGGCATAAAATATGACCTTGTGAATAAATACCATGTAATAGGATTATAAAAGAGGAAGACCCAGGGAGACACTGAGAAGAACATTGATGAGAGAGGCAAGAGCAGCAGGATTCGGCTCCCTCGATGAGATAGAGCTGCTTGCACAGAACAGAGAAGATGGCGAGATTTGATAAAATATCTTTAAAAGAAAACTGCTAGAACAAAAATTCAGATAGGAGAAGGTGTATCTTGGTCTATGCCCTATGGGCCGGCTACGGCTCGAAAGGTCAATAGATAGATAGATAGAATATGATTATAAAAAGTATATCAGAGGGCAATATATGTATCTAAATTGTGAAGTAAGAAAAAGTAGACATATATATCTGCGATCAGGACTCAATCAGAGTAGGATTCCAGACTCTCACATGAAGACAGCTGTCTGTTTAAGTGGATAGACATCATAATTAAAGTCAATTAGAGTGTTAGATCCACTCTGTTTGAATACCTGTTAAAACGTTGCACTGTGTTCTGCACCAGTGGCCCAGTGCATCTGATTTCAGCCAGCATTTTGTTCAGGTTTGCTTTCCTTAGCCTTTGATTGTCCCCAATCTTCCTGCAAGGCAGCAGATTGTCTTTTCTGTAGGGGGATTCTGCCCTTAGATGGTCTGCCCTCCCAGGTTTACGAGCACCATCTGCCCGAGTCACTAGAGGTGACTAACTCAGACATGCACACACAAAGATATGAGATGTGACTAACACTGACATGCACACAACGATATGAGGCATGACTAACACTGACACACCAAAATATGAGATGTGACTAGCACAGACACACTCTAAAATATGAGATATGACAAACACAGATACACACACTAAGATATGAGATATGACTAAACACAGTCATGCACACACAAAGATAAAGATAGGAGATGTGACTAACATAGACATGCACACACAAATATATGTGATATGACTAAACACACAAAGATATGAGGCATGGATAACATAGACAGACATACACGAAGATGAGATGTGGCTAGCATGGACATAAACACAAATATATAAGATATGACTAACATAGACAAGCACACACAAAGGTATGAGATGTGACTAACATAGGCATCCTCACAAAGATATGAGATATGACTAACACAGACATGCACGCACAAAGATATGATACAAGACTAAGACAATACACACTAAGATATGAGATTTGACTAAACACAGACTGACATAAAGATATATATATGAGACATGATTAACACGGACACACAGCAAGATATGAGCCATGGCCAGCACACACACACATGCTAAGATATGAGCCATGGCTTCACAGAAACACATTAAGATATGAGCCATGGCTACATGAAAACACACCAAGATATATATATTTATATAATATATATACATATATGTGTGTATATATATATATATGTGTGTATATATATATATATATATATATATAATATGTATATATATATGTATCCGTTTCCGGTTGTTTCCAAAATGGAGGAATTATTTTTCTCCGGCTTGGTATAGAACCGTTGATCAGAGGTTTAACAAGCCGCTATCGTAAAAACGATGTTGTTAATGAAACGTAGACCTGATACAGAATGTGTAAATTAGCAGTAGATAGTAGTGATAGTTTTTTCGGCCCTAAAACAACAACAAAAATAGGATTCTGGAATGTGCGAACAATGGCCGCTCCGACGAAACATGCACAGGTCGCGAGCGAGATGGACAGATACGATCTAGATATTTTAGGATTAAGCGAAATGCGCTGGCTTGGAACAGGTAGGAGATCTATTGATAATAAAATAGTAGTTTTTTCTGGAAGGGAAGATGGAAAACACCGTGAAGGAGTAGGCATAATGATGACAGACAAAGCTGCAAGAAGTTTATTAGAATGGGAACCGGTAAATAGCCGTCTGATACGAACACGATACAAAACAAAACATGGAAGACTTTCAATTATTCAATGTTATGCGCCTACTAACGAAGCTGATGATGAAGTTAAGGATGATTTTTATAACCAACTGCAACAACTTATAAACAAAATACCAAAACACGATCTTTTAATTGTAATGGGAGACTTCAACGCCAAAGTAGGACAAGATAACGCAGGAGTGGAACATGTGATGGGGAGAGAAGGCTGTAATACAACAAGTCAGAATGGAGAAAGATTAATAGAATTATGTTTAATAGAAAATTTAGTTATAGGTGGGACATTATTTCCACATAAAAATATCCACAAAACAACATGGATATCTCCTGATGATAGAACATCAAATCAAATTGACCACCTATGTATTAAACAACAATTCAGATCATCATTAATAGATGTAAGAGCATACAGAGGTGCTGATGTTAATAGTGA